>CAJVGC010000508.1:2589252-2897095 GCA_910822075.1 Senecio squalidus
AGAATGTTGAAGAAGATGATCGATTAGAAGGATGTGAGGAGAAAAGAGGGAAAAGCTTGATTAACCCGAATTGAAGCTTAAATTTCATAGAATTCTCGATTAGAACAAAGATAAGAAGATTGAGAACCTTAGTTTTTGGTTCTAGAAGGTATGATTTTTCATTAATTTAATTTGATGAAATTGAGCTTATATTGGTGTTATAACATCATTTAGATGTTTATTTGATAAGTAGAAGTGTTTAATTTGATTTATTTAGATAAATGATTATTTTGGGATAATCATGAAGTTGGAAGAATTGATAGAATTAGCTTATTTATATGTTTATTTGATGTTAGTAATTTATAGAAAAGCTAGAAGATTTAAAGTTTGTTTATGAAATTTTGTAAAAAATTCATATGTTGTAAGTTTTAGAGAAGAAGTGAAGAATTGTTAGATGAATTAATCATTATAAGAATTATGTTAAAATGATTAGTTTGAAGTATATGAAAGGAAAGATTTAAAGAAAGTTACTTAATTTGTAGTTTTATAAATTGGGGATAGTGTTATCCTAGTTGCCAAACGGGTCGTTTAGACCGTTGAAAGTGCGAATGGTAGAAATGGGTAGAAGAAGGATTTATTACTTGCAATGTGTTACATGTGAGTTTAATTGTGTAAGATGTTTATAACGTAAGTTTGTGCATTTGATGCCAAATGGTTAAAAGACCCGAAATAGTGGCAACTTGGGTAGAAGTTGCCAAACATGTCTAGAAAGAGTTAGAAATGGTTAGAAATAGTTGTAATGAAGTTAATACATGTAATTATATGTATTTAAGATATTTGAAAGGAAAATTTGTGTTTGGTAGCAAAAACGCAGATTTGGAGAATAGAAGTGCAAGGAGAAAGAGTCATGTATGATGTATTTAATTCGACATCGAGGTGAGTATACGAAGCCCATTTTTATAATGTAATATATTTAAGTATGTATATTAACTCTTTGAAGTTCATGATATGTTATTTATTCATGTCTTTAAGTTGTCAACGAAATGGAATTAGAAATATCAATAAACTAACATGTAAGTGCAGGAAACGTTTGAAAAAACGAAATCAGCCAGAAAATGCCCCGAATGCGTCGCCTGTGGGTTGAATGGCGAGCATTCGGAGCTCAGTGGCTGATGTGGTGTTTTTGTCATGTTGAAAGCGTCGCCTATGGGTCCGAATGCGAGGCATTCGACCCCTAGACCAGTTTTTAGTGTATTTTAAGGTAGTTTAAGTAAGAAATGATATATTAACTTATCATTATGATAGAGAAGAATGGAGAAGACATTTATGTGTCAAGGAGAAGTAGAATCGACTTTCATTAGTCGGGAAAGAGTAGAGTTACCTATAATTCTATACCGCGAGGGATGTAGTAAGACTTTGAATAGTCTTGGAGATGTATCACTATGTATTAAGTATACTCACTAGCTTAATGCAATGTAATATAATTAACCATAGAAGCTTTGTTATGATTTTAGTCATATTATGGTGGTTAATTAAGCTATAGTGGTTGTTTATGTTATGTTATTTATTATGTGTGTGAAGTATGTTATATATTGTTACAATGAAAAGAATGGTTAAATACGACAATTTGATTGTCGGGAAAGAAAAGAAGTTTGACCTTCAGTAGTCGAGAAGAAGTAGCATTAACTTTACATACCGCGAGGGTATGTATAAGTGTTAGATACACATTTAGTTGTCGGAAAAGAGAAGAAATGTTAGATACGACATTTAGTTTCGGGAAGAGAAGAAATGTAGATACGACATTTAATTGTCGGGAAAGAAAGAAATGATAAATATGACATTTAGTTTCGATAAAGAGAAGAAGTAATAGATGCGACATTTAATTGTCGGGAAAGAGAAGAAATGATAGATATGACATTTAGTTGTCGATAAAGAAAGAAGTAATAGATACGACATTTAGTTGTGGGGAAGAGACAAGTATTAGATACGACAATATGATGTCGTGAAGAGAAAAGAAGTAATTGTATAGAAAGAAAGAATAGATTTTAAAGTAGTCATGTTAGATGAGATTAACATAATCGTAAGGTATACTCACTAGCTTAACGCTAATATATTATGTTAATTGTATGTTTTGTAGGTAATCGAGTTTTATGGCAAGGCAAGCTAAAGAAGAAAGGGAAGGGGACCATTGTAGAGATTAAATGTTTGAAAATGTTTTTTGTAAGAGCTTCCGCTCCAAATTGTAAAAGAGACGTTAACGGATATTTGTTAGTGACTAATACATGAGAGATAAACACCTTAGAAGATTAATTACATGTTTAAAAAAAAAAAATAGAGTGTATTTGGTATTGGGTGTTTCAAGTTGGTATCGGAGCCTTGACTTGTGTGATTTGGGTATCGCGAGGATACCTGAACTCAAGTTGAGGCTTTGAAAAAAGAAAGATCAATGGAAGAAAAGCTTGCCTTGCATGAACAGAAAGAGTAAGAAATAAATCTTGTAAGAATTGGTATAATGGCTTAGTCTGAGACGTGCATTGATAGTATTGGGTGTACAGGAGTTAATATGTTTGAAATTAACGTCTGGCCAACGGTAATTTCGAGCATATTATACGATAGTATATCCAATGGTCGATGTATGTTAAGGACGAAGGGCAAATGGGTAAGAGAGAAAGTGTAAGAAGTATATGACTATAATTTATATGTTATAGTATTTTGTGTTACTAACTGTATGTGATTCAATTAGTAGAAATGAAAAGAGAAAAGTAGTCATCGGGTGGATGACGTAAAAAAGATATGGATGTTCAGTGATAGAACTAAAGAGATTAGCCAAACTTTTGAAAAAGAAATACTATTATTATTAATCGGGTTAAAGAAGAAGTGGCAGAAAATTGAAGATGAGAAGATTGATAGAATATTGGTAGAGAAAGAATTAGAGTAGAAAGAAAAAAGAAGATTCACAGAATGAAGATAATCACGCCGATCAACAGGAAGAATTGGTAGAGAGGTATAAGAAATGAAGATTTTAAGAAGCAATCTGTGTAATATTTTGTCCACCTTTATAGTGAACAAAGTTACTTGAGAATTTTGGAAATTGAACAGAAAAATAAGATTGTGAAAGAGATAATACATATTTGCTGAAAGAGCAGGATTTTGTTTAGAATATGTGGTAAGTGAGAAGATAAAGATGGATCGTTATATGTCGTGGCTTTAATCAAGACATTTGCGATCAGTTTTAACTTTTAATCCTCTAACTTTTGAGGATAAGATTGAGGTGGCAATAAAAAGAGAGTTAGAAATTTTAAATTGCTCTAAAGAGGAAAAAGAAACGAAAGGTAGGGTATATCAAGAATCATCGAAGAAAGTAAGAGTATGTAGAAAGAAACTTTGATAATCACCTTAAGAATTTTGAAAGAGAGTTTAAGAAGAATGAGTCATCGGTCATTTGTAGAAAGTGTGACAAAGAAATGTTTATAGTGAATGAAGACTTGTTGCACACGATTATTACTTATGTGGAAAGCTCGTTCATGTTAACATAGAATGTCCTAATCTGATCAAGAAAGTGTTATTAGTGAAAGAGATAGAGTATATTCAATGAAATTATTCAAAGTTGTCACAGAATTTGAAAGATATTGACCGGACTGAAAAACTCCTTTGTTATTCAAAAGAGAAAACAGTAAAGAAGAAATAAAGATTTTATTCGCCACAGTTATTCTTCTTAGAGTTCACCAATATTGTTGAGAAGAAGAAAAGATGGTAGTATGTGTATAGATTTATGATAACTTAATAAGTTAACAGTGAAGAATAGGTACCCGTTATCCAATATAGATGATCATTTTGATCAGTTGAAATAGAAGAAGAAGATGTACCGAAAGAAGTTTGCGTATGAAGAGTAAGAAAGAGAATGATAAGTATTTGAGGCAGATTTTGGAGATTCTTAGACGGAGAAGGATTGTGTGCAAAATTCTCTAAATGTGAATTTTGGCTAGAAGAAATTGTTAGGTCTCACTAAGATCCCAAACAATGGCAAATCAATAACAATAAGTATTTAGACGTTAATTGTTTATATATCGATTTAGTATTCAGTTTCAGTATATATTATAGCGGAATTATAATATTGAAACAGTGAAAATAACACACAGTTATATTTCAAGTAAAGGTGTACCGATTACAAACCTCAAACTCACTATTTATACACAATAGTGAGTTTGATAAAGATCAATCTAAGTAAATCTTCTAAACAGATAAAAGATATTCACTAACTAGATTACCTTAATTTACGCCTGATTTCTCTCATGAGTCTGAGTTAGTCAGACTGAGTCACTCAGACTCATGTCACTCAGACTGAGTCACTCAGACTCAGATCACTCAGACCCAGACTTTGATTAACAGATATTTAATCTTTGGGAAAGATCATTTTTTTCCCAACAATCTCCCCCTATCTGTTTTAACCAAAGTCTTTTTCAAAACATGCTAGAAAATAAACAAAACATAAACATCTTGAATCAAATACTGTTTGTGAACAAAAATAAGCATCTGCCAGTTTTACATCCTTTTCTTCAAGGTTCTCTTTCTCTTCTTCTCTGAGGTTGCAAATGGTAATGGCTGTTCTCTATCACTTAGCCATTTTAGTCTCTCAGTCTTCCATGCCAGCAGCTTCTCTCATTTCAGCATCAGTCTTATGGAAATGGACTTGATATTCCTTCTTAATCAACTCTACCTTGTCAGCCACAGTTCCAATCTCCTCAATCCTTCTCAGATTATTAAACAACCAACTAACCAGCTTCACTCTGAATGGAAGGCACTGATCAGACTCACATTCACTTAGTAGAGCCATGCAATGATAGATTGAAGATGTGCTTATCTGGTTTTTGTCTTGGAAGCTTTCTTCTCCCCCACAATCAATATAACACAACCCAGTGTGCTTCTCAGTCTCAATGTAAGTTCTTTCCTGAAACGTACATCCTTAGGAACAGGATGCATGCTGCTTGATTCCAGACCCAAGATTTTGATCGAATCTTCACATTGTGCTTTGTACAGTATGCTCTGTAGTCTTCATCTGGCACTAGATTGAGCATATGAGCTGCATTTATGTTGAAGTGGCCTCTCTTCTTATAGTCATTGCTTGAGATTGTCTGTCAGATTGTAGCTCAATCCGCTATTTCTTTCCATTCTTCTAGACCCATAGTATGTATCTAGTCAGACCCACTCTGAATGATCCACTTTGTGTGTGAGTTGAGTAACAAATTGGTTCCATCATGACTGATACAATCTAGTGATGAATTTGTTTGGAAGTTTTCTCAGGTAAAGTTTTCCTTCAATGTAATTAACCCTCTCTTGTTCTCTGAGTACAAGTTTGGCCATTTGTTCATCTGCTTTGACCCTCATTTCTTCTCTTCTTCAATGGCCTGATCCTCCTCTGCTTGTATCTCAGCTTCAAATTCTGCAGCTGCTTTTGCAGACTGATCATATGGATTAAAATCGAATTTCTCTTTGTAAAGCCCCTTCACATACTCTTTGTATTCCTCTACAGTCATCCCCACTTTTAGCATATCTTTGAAGCTTTGCTAACTTGTCAGCTTCACTTTGTTTGCTGTTTCAGCTTCAGTTTCTTTCTTTTGCACTTCAGACTCAGTTTGAGTCTCCTTTTGTCTGCTTCTTCTTCTGCAGTCTGTTCCACTTCTTATCAGACTCATTATCCTCATCACTAGAGATACTCCAATCAGTTTCATAAAAGACTTCAGATTGTCTTTTTCGTGTTGAATCTGGTTGTATTGAATCTTTTCTCCCCCTCTTCTCTTTTCCTTTTCAATGGTTGGATGGGGATCTCAGATTCAATAGTTGTAGTAGGCATTTTCTCCCCCTGAATCTGAGAACCCTCTGCAACTGCCTTGCCTTTCCTCATCAGACTGACTTCAGAGGTCAGTTTGACCACCATTTCCTGCAAATCCTTCATCTCCTTGGCATTTTGAGTTGTAAAATCATGGAACTCAGTCTGCATTGCCCTCAGTCTGTCATCAAACTGAGTAGACATGTCCTTAAGTGCCTTTAACAGGACAGGACTGTCAAAGCAACCTCAGACTGGGTGGATGTTGTAGCAGTTTCTGATGTAACTGGTGGCACAGCTTCACTCTCTCCCTGTGATGTGGGAGAATGATCATAAGCCATAGAAAATGAAGTCTGTACCTCACCCTGTTTTGGGAGTAAGGCATTGGCAACTAGTGATAAAGAGTGTAAGAGATTTGGAGGTTGTACCTTATCGTGAACCAGCACAGAGCTGGTGAAAATAGCCGTTGGAATAGGCTGTGAGACTGAGTGGGGATTCCCATACTATGTACAGGTGTGTCCAGGAGTGGGACACTCTCTTCAATGCTTGCCACATGTGTCTGTGTGGTAGCAGCAATGTAGTTCTCCAAGTTGACCATCAGACTGGGGTTTTGGGTGGTCCAAGCAGTCAGATCCAGCTCATCATCTAGCAGAGAGAGACTGGTCTGTACTGCAGCACTGGAGGGGAGTTCTTGACTCTCAGCCTCATGGAATAATGTGTCCATTAGTGCTTGATTTGTGGGCTGATGTGAGAGCTTTATCAAATGAACTTGGTGAGTTCACCTGTTGGGTCGCTTGTGCAGCCAGGGCATCAAGTAATGGAGTGGACTGCTCAGTCTGAGAGGGGATACTCTCAGACTGAGGTAAAGTTAAGGAATGTCCATACCTTGGTTATCGTCATCAAGCCCAGCCCCACCCATATCACCTCAGCATCTGCAGCAGGGATTTTCCCTCAGGCCACCGTCAATTCGTTCAGCTTGAACCTCTGAGTCTGACGAGTCAGGCTCAGTTGGTTCCTGATCAATGAATGATTAGCAATCCATTCAAGCATCACATCAGTAAGTGGAGCTTCATCTCCAGTATTTATAAGAAACATTTTAGGAGTCAGCCTGGGCAGTTCACAGTGAAAAATTGATCAAGCTGATCATATGTTCAGTGCCCATAACTTCCTCAAAACAGAGAGATAAACCCGAATGAATGGAACATCATTAGGGCGTTTTTTTTAGTCACTAGGGAAAGATCTCATCAAAATAGTTGTGAAAAGAGATCCTTCTCCAGTGACCATAGCATGGAACAATGAGTTTCAAACTCATTCATTTGATCCAAGCTGCCCGATTGCCCCCCAAGCATCTTGTAATCATTGAAAACAAGAACTTCCATTTCCCAGTAAATAAATTGTATTTTATTACTCCCTGAGTTTCAGGCTGACCAATGAGAGGGAAAGCTTCATCCCTTGCTTGTTGTTTGCTTCGTCTAGCTTGAAAACCCCCTTCCCCAGCCTCAGCAAGTGTAGGGGAGGAGTAAGCGCTCCTGATTCTTCTCAGTATGGTAATGGTTTCGCCCATCGTTGTATGTGCCGGTGATAGCTGCGTCACTTTGCAGTGCAGGTGTACCACCATTCACAAGAAGTGGAGGACACATTGTGTTGGCACAAAAGAAAGCACCATAGAGGGATGAGCCTTCATAAACTGGATTATTTGTTCAAATCCCCTGCCTTGGCGATTGGCGGGAATGTCAGCAGTTGCTACCTATTATTGTCTTTGATTTGCACTCTTTGTTGACAATCTGCACCTGGAATCATTCTTGGGGTAACATGAAGCATCATATTAGGGTTAGCCATTAGAACAGATTAGCAAGAGTTTGAAGAAGAAGAACTAGGTTAAAAAATTTGAAATTCTGTTAGCTTAAACTAAAATTAATAAGATTTTAAACTAAGAAAATACAATTTAGACCCCTATAGATACAAGTTGCAAGAATGACCGTTGACAAGACTTGACCGGATTAAAAAAAATAAATAAAACTATCTAATGATGAATTAGGGATACAGAAGATATAGAAAAAATTAAAAAAAAAATATGTTCCAAAAATACATTGAATCTGAATTTAAATTTAGGATCCTGAAGCTGACTTTTAGTCAGACTGAAAGTGGTCAGACTGAAATTGGTCAGATTGAAAATTGTCAGATTGACTAAGTAGTCAGCTCGAACTTTGAAATTACTGGACTAGGGATTTAGCATTCCAAGTTCTCCAAGCAGGTAGAAGAACCTTTCCTCACTTAGAGGTTTGGTGAATATGTCAGCCAGTTGATCATTGGTTACCACAAACTCCAGTCTGACTTTCCCTTTCTCCACACAGTCTCTAATGAAGTGATGCCGGATTTCAATATGCTTGGTCCTGGAGTGGAAGACTGGATTCTCAGTGATTTGAATAGCACTCTTGTTGTCACACATGATGGGTGTGTTTTGAATCTTGATATCTAGATCAGCCAATTGATGTTGCATCCAAAGTATTTGTGCACAACAGCTTCCAGCAGCCACATACTCAGCTTCAGCTGGAAGTGCAACTGAATTTTGCTTCTTGCTGGACCAACTCACCAGCTTGCCTCCTAGAAGCTGACACCCTCCTGAAGTACTTTTTCTGTCAAGTTTACAACCTGCATAATCTGCATCTGAGTACCCAATTAGTTCAAAACCAGAATCTTTAGGGTACCATAAACCAAGGTTTGGTGTACCCTTAAGGTATCTGAAGATCCTCTTGACAGCCTTAAGATGAGATTCCTTAGGGTCAGACTGATAACGTGCACACAGACAAGTAGAGAACATGATGTCAGGTCTGCTAGCAGTCAAATAGAGTAAAGAACCAATCATTCCTCTATAGTAGCTTGACAGACTGACTTGCCAGATTTATCCTTGTGCAATTTGTCAGAGGTGCTCATGGGTTTTCATTTCAGTGCTTGTAGCAAAACCAAATTTCTTGATTAGATCATGTACATATTTGCTTTGGTTTATGAAAATTCCATCCTCCTTTTGTTCAACTTGCAGACCCAGAAAGAAATTTAGTTCACCCATCATGCTCATTCTGTATTCACTACACATAAGTTCTGAGAACCAAGTGCACAGTTTTGAATTTGTGGAGCCAAAGATGATATCATCCACATAAATCTGAACCAGAATGACATGACCAGAGTCCCTTTTTATGAATAAAGTTTTGTCAATTGAACCCCTTTTAAAATCATTTTTAATTAAAAATTCAGACAGGGTTTCATACCAAGCTCTAGGAGCTTGTTTGAGACCATAAAGTGCTTTATTTAACTTGTAAACATGATCAGGGAAGTTAGGGTCAACAAAACCTGGAGGCTGCTTCACATACACTTCCTCCTGCAGATCTCCATTTAAGAATGCACTCTTGACATCCATCTGATAAACCAGAAAGTCTTTGAAGGCTGCATAGGCTAGAAACAGTCTGATGGCTTCAATTCGTGCCACTGGAGCAAATGTTTCATCATAGTCAATTCCTTCTTCCTGTTTGTACCCCTTAGCCACCAGTCTGGCCTTATTTCTGATCACCACACCATCCTGATCAAATTTGTTCCTGAAGATCCATTTGAGGTCAATGATGGTCTTGCGTAGTGGACGTGGACCTTTGTCCAAACATTGTTCCTTATGAATTCACCAAGCTCTTCCTGCATACCCTCAACCCAGTCTTCATCTAACAGGGCCTGTTCTACAGTTTTGGGTTCCATCAGACTCAAGAAGTTTGTGTAGAAACAGAAGTTGGCTGTAGCATTCTTTCTTCTTGTTGTAACACCCTCAGTTATGGATCCAATAACAGATGAAATTGGATGTCCCCTTACAGTCTGATATTTCCTGAACTATGATCAGTAACTCCTTCTTCTTCAGTCTGAGTGGTTTCAGTCTGAGTGTTGAGTCTGAGCCTGGTCAGACTGAGGTAGCTCAGACTGAGTGTCAGATTCATTTAGCTCTCTGAATTGATGTTCATCTGATTCACTCTCTGATTCTTGAGTTTGGAGCATTTGACTAGCAGGCTGAACTCCCCCTTGAGGTTCTGAATCAGAAGAGACTTGAAGTTCATCACATAGTTGATTATTGTAGAGATGTCAGTCTGATCAGAGGATTCAGCTCTATCAGATTGAGTGGAGTCATCAAAGGTAACATTGATGCTTTCTCCACAACCTTTCTTCGTTCATTGTACACTCTGAATGCCTTGGCAACACTGGAGTATCCAACAAATAGTCCTTCATCAGCTTGGGAGACATTTTGCAAAGCAGATCCCTTTGATTTAAAATGTAGCATCTACTTCCAAATACATGAAAGTAGAATGGATGGAACTTTGTTGTGATACATTTCATATGCTGTCTTCCCATGTCTTTTCACAATAATGGATCTGTTTTGTGTGAAGCAAGCAGTGTTTACAGCTTCAGCCCAAATTTTATCTCCATCTTACCATAACAAAGCATAGTTCTGGCAGCCAATAGAGTCCTGTTTCTTCTTTCTGCTACCCCATTTTGTTGAGGAGTACGAACTGAGGCAAAGTTTTGAACTATTCCCAGTTTGTCACAAAATCTATCAAGACTGAGTTTTTGAACTCAGTTCCATGGTCACTTCTCATTTGTCTTACTAGAAGATTCTTCTGTCTTTGTTCTCTTTTGATCAGACTGATGATTCCTCAGCTGCATCACTTTGGCTCTTAGAATATGACCCAAGTAAATCTGGTGTGTTCATCAACAATAACCAGAGTATACTTCTTTCCCCTTTGCTTTCAATTCCAATTGGTCCAAATAGATCCATATGTAGCATGAACAATGGTTCACTAATGGAGTGTAACATTTTGATGGAAATTGTGACTTTGTTTGCTTTCCAAGAACACAGGCTGAGCACACCTTGTCTTTGGTATAAGTGAGTTCTGGCAACCCTCTTACTAGCTTGCTCTTGGATAGGGCATTAATGTTCTTGAAATTTAAGTGAGATAACCTTCTATGCCATAGCCAGTTTAATTCCTCCTTGGTTTCAGTGAACAAGCAGGTCTCAGCTTCATCATTTGCTGTACCCAGATCCAGACAGAACACATCTCTTTCTCTTTTGGCTAGCAATAATGGTTTTCCCTTTGCATTGTAGATTATCCCAGCTTGTTTCCTGAATCTGACTTCATGATCCTCATCAGTAATCTGACTCACACTGAGTAGATTGTGTTGTAGTCCTTCTACATAAGAACTCTCTTGAATGTGACAGCTCCAGCATGAATCTTGCCATATCCCCTTGTCATTGAACTCCATTGTCTCCATACCTTACTTGAGGTCCATCTTCTTCCTTGTAGTCCTGTAGAAAGGACTTCATCCCTGTCATGTGTCTTGAGGCTCCACTGTCTAAGTACCATTTTGTGGAGTCCTGCACATGAAAGAAAAAAGAAATTAGTTCCTTTTGGGTACCCACTTTAGAGTGGATCCATGAAAACCAGGGTTAGGAGCTGATTCATCTTGCATTCAGTTTTGGAATTGAATAGTTCCATTTGTTTATTCATTCATGCAGTTTACAGAATATGACCAATGACCCCACAGTATTTACAAGGAGCATTTTTGTTGTTGACTTTAGATGGAGCTGATTTAACTAGAGGTTTGAACATGTTTTGCTTTTGCTTTTGATGGTGAATTGTTTCTAGAATTTTTTGATGATCCTGATTGATTGAAGCTGACCCCTGTTTTGATGAAACTGACTTGTGAACATAAGGTTCTTAGGTCTAGACCTGGTCAATAACTTACAAAACACAGCTTCATGCCCTTTTTCCCCACAATTATAGCAGTTCCTCTTTGGAGGAGAGTTGGATCTGCTTTGATTTGGTGATCTATCCCTGACTAAATTTTGACAATGTTGGTCAGTTCCAGTAATTGATTTCCTAATTTATCAATTGTTTTAGCTTCAGGACTTTTGTTATGACTTTTAGGACTAACATAAGTGGACTCTTTGGTTTTCTCAAAACTTGTGGGACAACTTTGGGTAAGGATGAAGTATCCTTTTCAGACTGTTTATCAGTTTCAGACTGGACAACACTTTCAGATTTAGAAGAAGATGAGGGCAAAAGACTATTTTTATTCAAAACTTGAGAGATTACAGGTTTGACAAATGCATTTAACATCATTGTCTTATTTCCTTTCAAATAGGTAAAAGTATTTGGAAGGATTTCTGGTTTAAAAATAATTTTTTCTCTCTCTGCCTTCAAGGCTTCTTCCTCCTCTTCTGTCATATATTTCTTCAAGCTGAATCCTTCACCCAACACAGCTTGAACTTGATTTGGCACCTGTCTGTTTAAGCAATCCTCATTTTTTAAAGATGATATACACCATGATTTACAAATTCCTTTATAGTGCTCATTTCTTCTCTAAGTTTGTGATTTTCTTTTGCAAGGTCACTATAGGCTTCAGTCTGAGCATTTAAAAGGACTTTATAACTTTCTAATTCAGTTATTTTATCATCTTTACATTTCACAAGATTTTCTAAATTCTTGATTGTGTGTTTGAGGTCATTTTGTTCTTCTATAGTGGTGGTTAAGTCAACAAAAATATATTCAAACATTTGAATTTTTTGTTCATTGGTATAAGTTTCAAAATTATGTACCTTATAGAGGACTTGTTCCAGTCTGAATTGCAACTCATTCTTTCAGCTTCCTTGAGATCCTTTTCGAACTGAGATGCAGATTGCTCAGCTTCAGTAGTTTCCTCCACTATTGCCATCAAGCATTGATCTATCACTTCTTCTTCATCAGATAATTCTTCATCCAACCATTCTTCAGCAAAGAATGCTTTTTGTTCAGTTTGAGACTTTTGAGAATTGGAGTTGTTCCCTTTCTTGTATTTCAGATACTTGTTTCGATATCTTTGAGCCCGTTCAGCAACTTCTTCCATATGTTCAGTTTGTGCATTCTTCACTTTGCATTCAGCAGCCATGTGACCATACTCATTACATTTGAAGCATTTACCTTTTTCAGATCAAAAGGTTTCTTTCCTTTGTAGCCTGTCTTTTGTTCCAGCTTCATGGTCAACAGGGCAAGTTGACTCTTCAATTTCTTGACTTCAGATTCGTTTTCAGATTCTGAGTCTGAGTGTGACTCAGACTCAGATGAGTCAGCCTGAGAATAAATTTCTTTATTCCTTCTGCTTGTTGCAACTAATGCAGCTTCTGGGTCTTTTGCAGTTCTTCTGCTGTTGAGCTTCTTTCTTTCTTGAGACTCTTCAAAGTTTAACAATAGACCAAAGAGTTCTGGCAGCTTGTAGGTGGACAACTTCTCACTTACTACAAGTGATGTGATAACAGATTCAAACTTGTTAGGTAATATGTCAACGAACTTCTTGCATATATCATCATCATCTTTTGTTACTCCTAGAGCTGACATGTCATTTAGTAAGATCTGAAATCTGGTATGAACATCAGCTAGAGTTTCCTTTTCTTTCATATAGAAATTCTCATAATTTCTAATGAGGCTATTCAGTCTTTGTTCCTTTACCACTGGAACACCTTCATAAGACACAATTAAGGTGTCCCATAGTTCCTTAGCTGTTCTACAGCCTGCAATTTTTGAAAAAATTTGTTCTGACACTGCATTTCCTAAAATGCTTCTGGCTTTGGGATCAAGATTATATAGAAGCTTATCTTGATCTGTCCATTGAGATTTTGCAGTCTGAACCCATCTGGCACGTTGAACAACTCTATCACCTTCTTTAACTTCATCAATCTGTTTACCTGGAATGATAGGTCCTTCAGTTATGACTCTTGTCATTTCTTCATGAATTCCTGATAAATGCCACTCAGCTTTGAGTTTCCAATGTGCAAAGTTATGTCCATTGAACACAGGAATTCCTTTTCCAGCCATTGTAGTTATGTTTGATGATGATGACATTGTTTGAGATTTTAGGTATTGATCGTTTAAGATTTATAAATTTATTAAAATTCAAATCTTATTTGCTCTGATACCAGTTGTTAGGTCTCACTAAGATCCCAAACAATGGCAAATCAATAACAAATAAGTATTTAGACGTTAATTTTTATATATCGATTTAGTATTCAGTTTCAGTATATATTATAGCGGAATTATAATATTGAAACAGTGAAAATAACACACAGTTATATTTCAAGTAAAGGGGTACCGATTACAAACCTCAAACTCACTATTTATACACAATATAGTGAGTTTGATAAAGATCAATCTAAGTAAATCTTCTAAACAGATAAAAGATATTCACTAACTAGATTACCTTAATTTACGCCTGATTTCTCTCATGAGTCTGAGTTAGTCAGACTGAGTCACTCAGACTCATGTCACTCAGACTGAGTCACTCAGACTCAGATCACTCAGACCCAGACTTTGATTAACAGATATTTTAATCTTTGGGAAAGATCATTGTTTTTCCCAACAGAAATTCAACTTTTGGGTTAGGAAGTTAATGTGGAAAGTATAAGGGTGGATCCGATGAAAGATTTGGAAGCTACATGATGCCTTTTAATTTGGATTAGATCGTGTTTTAATATAATATGGAAGAATTACTTGCTTATGCGTAGAAGCAAATGAAAGAATACGAAAAGAAGTATTTTGATACAAGATTTAAAATTGGAAGTTATTGTGTTTGTCTTGAAGGTTTGAAGGCATTACCCTTGTAGAGAAAGATTTGAAGGTGAATGTTATTGTAGAGGTAATGAGTAGAAAGAATTTATAACTGAAAAATGAAACTTAAATTTTTGGCTTCGTTTGTTAAAGCGGTTCAGTTAGAAGCAATTAAAGAAGAAGAATTGAAAAAGTGAAAGAATGTCGGGTCAAGTGCAAAATTTTGTAGAAGATAATTGAAGTTTAAGACTCGATTTGGCAGAATTTAGATTTTGAATTCATCGAGGTGTAAGAAGATTTGGTTAGATGAAGCTTATAAGTCTAAATATTGTATTTACTTCGGTAGAAGAAGATATATAAGGATTTGGAAGAAGATTATTGGCGGCTAACTATGAAAAGAGATATTGTGAAGTAAGTAGAAAGATGTTTAATATGTTTGAAGATCAAGGCAAAGAATCAAAAGTCTTATGGTAAAATGCAACCGTTAGAATTACCGGTTTGAAAGTCGGAAGAGATTGTGGTGCATTTGGTGACGAAGTTACCAAGGTCTAAAAGAAAGAATGATACTATTGGGTGATCGTGGATAGATTGACGAAGAATGTTCATTTTTTTGCAAGATAAAGATGCTAAATTTCAGAGAAAATGGCGGAAATGTTTGTAAAGAAAATTTTGGGAAGATATAGAGTTTTAGTATCGATAGCATCGGATAGAAGAAAAAGAAGATCGGTAGAGTTTTTAATGTTGACGATTGTTAATGTTGAAAGTTCTAACATGGAAAAGAGTGATACGTTTGAAAAGAGAAGAAAGTTGAGTCAAGATTTGGAAAGAGTAATGGGGGAAAGCTATTTACCGGTTAGAATTTTCGAGAAGTTAAGTAAGATATATTTGATGTGTAAAATCGAGTCTTAATTAAACCTACTTTTTCACGCAATTACACACTTATAGGCAGTGGACCTATTCGTATGTAATATAGTTAATAGTAAGTATAGGTTCGTTCGCAGGGACTAATTTGTTTTTATGTTCGAATAAATACACTAAGAGTATTTGGGGGTTTTTTATCGTAACTAAAATTGCAAGTAATTTAGTAAAAGTGATTAATTAAATCGAGCGAAAAGATTTATGGATTAAATCAAATAAAGAGATATTACACTTGTTTGATACTTCACCTGTTTTCCGTTAATTTACGAGATCGATTGTTGTTTCAACTTCTAATATATACTAAAGTCCTTCCGAATCTTTTACTAACTTTAATTATTGCTACTTACACCGTTCCTTCCGAATACAGTTAATAAATATTAATAATTAAGCAATAAGAATCAAGCCTGTTTTTAGTGATTTAACCTTATAGAGTTTCCTTCCGAATAACTCCTCTAACTATCAAGTCCTTCCGAATCTTAATACTTAGACCTACTCACTTAAATTTAATTACCTAAGTTGTTATTACTAAGTCCTTCCGAATCTTAATAATTTTAAATCGATTATAGACCGACCGATTATTTCATAAAACTTATCTAACCTATCTAGATTCCTTCCGAATACCTAGAATGTTGATTAAACAAATTAAATATAAACAACTATGATAACATATTAAAATCTAAGCAAATAAGGATCGACGGTTAAACACAAAAACATAAAACAATCGAAAACGTTAAAATAACATCAAACAGGATCCGTTAATCAAACAAGCGTAAAGAGTGTTTAGCTACTCATAACGTGGTCTGTCTGAAAAAGCAATAAAAGCGTTAGAAAACATTCTGGAATAATGATGAAAACAAAGAAAAGAACAAACGGATGAATCCCCGAAAGTGTCGTGATCGCCGAAATTATGATCTTCCTTGCCTTGAAATCTTGCTTCCAAACTTAATAACAGCTCCAGGAACGTATGAATAAATCTGAATAATTTTCTGGACGATTTTAATGTTGTATTTATAGGCAAAATCAAGGTGGAAATCGTCTTCGACTCAAACTCCAATTTCTTGTGCTTATCCAGACAGGTGCGCAGCACCTCTTGCATAGGTGCGCCGCACCGGGCTCTTCCCGTGTCCAAAAACAACTCAAATTCCTCTAGGTGCGCAGCACACATACCCCAGGTGCGCAGCACCTCCTTATCTTCTCCGTATTCTCGTCATTTAAGCTCATTTCTTCACTCCTTTCCACTTTCCGATCATGTAAACCTGTAAAATAGATAAAAACACTTTTCCACACGATTAAATGTAAAAACCTATCCTATCCATCATGTTTACTATGAAAACCGACACAATATCGCATAGAAATATCTATATAAATATGCGATATCAAATCCCCCCAAACTTGCCTTTTTGCTTGCCCTCAAGCAAAAACTGTTTTCAAATTAAATATCAAAGCCAAAAATAAACATAACCAAACTCCTCACGATTTTTATTGGAAGTAAAATCACACAATCTCTCAAACTACTCTAAAAGGGTGTGTAAAATATCTCTGTAGAATCGCTCAATTGCTCAGTCATGGTGAATATTCTATCATAGGCTTGATAATGTATCACTTCTCCACCACTAGAGTCTAGGTACAACTAAACGGGGACTTTTATTCGGGTTATAACATACAGGTAAAGGCATGTGAATAAATATATACTGGAGTGTAAACGGGTTAAATAAAATAATACAAAAAACTTAGATTAAATCCGAACTAAATATAATCTCGAACGTATTGGATTGCTTAATTTCTTCAACTTATACTTTTTCTTCTTTTCCTCCAAATATATATGTATCGTAAATAATACACGACTCATAATACACTATTTCGCTTAAAATCTACAACTAATTTTTTTTTCGTTTTTCTGTTTTTTCGATTTTTCTTTTTTTTTTTTTTTTTTTTTTCAGCCTAGTACATGCCTTACAAAATATTATTTTTTTTTCTCGTGGTAAGTACACATGCTCAAAAGGCTAATAATCACTATGTATATTTTTTTCTACTATTTCTCCAAATACAAATAAATACAAGGCAATAATAATCGATACTTTTCTTCCATGCCTTAATAAACTTCACTTTACTTAATATAACAATTGCAATCAAAAATCTAAGTTCGGACTTAATCTAAAAAGAAACGAAATTAAGGCGAGTGTACAAAGTAATATAGTAGTGTTTAGAAACGAAACGGTTTAGGCGCAAATTGGTTTAACTAGAGTTTCTAACACTAAAAGTAAGTGTTACAAGGGTTAGGCGGAAAATATATAAAAATATAAAAAGAAACGAAAAGGCTAATCAAATGGGTTAATCCTAATTTGCCCCTAAGTTGTACCAAAATCACACTAAGTTTCCCTAATGTAATTGCTCATATGTGGTCTCGAAATGTATAACAATGTCAAGTTCTAAAGTCATCAACCATCGGCACACTCAAAGAAACGAAAAAGTAGCATTAAAAATGAATGCTTTCAAAGGCTCAAAGATCTCACTATTTTTCTGAGTGGGGTAAAAATGCGTCTGGTTATGCTTACAGTTTAAGGTATTTACCGACAAGACACGTTATATTTTTTTTTTTTTTTCAATTTTTCAATTTTTTTTGGATTTTCTGTTTTTCTGACTCAAACCTGTACAACAACAACACATTTCAACACGATGGAAACTAAGCTAAGGGTCGAAAAATAAAATGTAAAATTTCCCGATAACCCCCCCCCCAAACTTAAGTAACACATTGTCCCTAATGTGTTTACGACTCAAAAATAAGGGAAATTTACAAAAAACTATCCTAAAAATAAAAATAAAAATAATACAAAAATAAAGAAAGGTAGAAAGTATAGAACCCGTTGGTGTAAAGTGGTAATATGGCGGTGGAATGCGGTGTGCTGAACTGAATGCCAGGCTTATGAGCGGGTGCTGAACTTACTGCCAGTCTTAGAAAAAACTAAAAAAATCAACCACACATGTTAGAAAAGAAAAAGAAAAATAATAAGCATACAAGTTACGGCGAATATAAAATATGTCTTACTATTTCTTCTAATAAGAAATAGTATACGGTACATAATAAGTTCATAACATCACAATACATAAAGAGAATACATATCACTCATCGTCACTGTCTGGCTGATCCTCCTGTGGTGGTGCTGGATGGTACCCGGGATATGGCTCCGGATAGTAGTATGCGGGCGCGGAAAACGGAGGATATGGGGCGGGATGCTGCTGCTGATATATATACTCCCAGGAGGGCTGGTATCTCTCCTGAAAGTACTCCTGTCGCTGCTGGTAATGATCCCATCGTCGGTCCGACTGTTCATCATTGAACTGAAGTCGGTGCAACCCAGCCAAAACCTGATCCTGAAAGTCTACCTGTGATAAAGCCCGTCGCCTCGGGGCCGGCGCTGGAGCTTGAACATCATCAACTCTACCAAAAGCAGCCAAACGCTTACCGGATGGGTGAAGAATCCCAACTCGGAGCATATCCGCCTGCCCGTATACCTTGCACTGAACCGCTGGTGAGCACATCTGGATGTTGGCCGCTGTGGCCACCCCTAACTCTCGTGCAATACGGGTAATGAAATGCCCGCAAAGCATCTTGCTGGAATCCGTCTGGCCCTCTCCCTTTTCAGCCATATGCCTCGCTAACGCCCATGGGACGTTAATAAACTGGGTGGGATCTCTAGCACTGAAAGCATGTAAAACCCACAAGTCCTCCCGGTAACACTTATCGTGGTGTGTGTCACGGTGGAAGAAAGAGTAAGAAATCATCTTATGCAGAAGCCGCAGTATAGGGTCCTGAACATCCTTAGCGCGGCTGGATCGGGGGTGATATCCCTCCAACCCCGATAAAGCTAACCATGCCGCATCGGCATCAAAACCCAGAATATCTCGCTCCGCATCCGAGAAATAGGCTACCATCAACGCCTCGTTACCTGCCTCACTGGGAGTCAACAAACCTGTTAGTCGACCAAAATCAATTACCGATACCTGGTGTTCCTCTCCGCCTAAGCGGAAGGAAATCAGAGGCGCGGTCAGGAAGGTCTCGTCGGTGAATTCCTTCGAGATCTCAAGTGAACAATAGAACTCGAGTACCCACTCTCTGAACACGGGCTCCTCGGTCTTCCAGGCCCGACCCCAGATCGGAATGTGACGCTGGGCAGTGCGGCTGTGTGTAGTCATATATTCTCTCAAATCCACGGGAATTTCTCGCAAGAAATTCCAATCCACAGTGCGAGGTGCAGCAACTGAACGACCTCGTAATGATGCAAGTTTGTTGTTGAGTTTTATCCTTCTGTCAGCTGAGCATCCCGGCCAAAGTAACCATGGGTGGCGCTCGGGCGCCATAATCGCCGCATTTAGGGAAGCGTGAGATTGTGGCCGAGCTCTACGGCTACCCTCTCCTTCCTCTTGCACGACTGCTCTTTTTCCCTGCACAACACAAAATCAACAAAACAACCAGCAAGTAACACGTGAGAAACACGAAGAAAACACGACCAGCAGCCGGAAAACAGGCTGGGCCGCGCACCTCAGTAGAGGTGCTGCGCACCGGCGGCTGTTGCCGGCCAAAAATCCGGCCAAAACTGGTCGTTTTCCATAAAGAACACCTCAAACCCGCTTATTGTATCATTCCTAACCCTATTATACCATCAATTTGAGTTTATAGGACGGATTAAGGAAAACCTAGATTTTTTCCCAATTCAATTTAACCTAATTAGACTCGAAATCTGCAAGAATTGAAGAGTTAAGGAGGAGAAACATACCCTTCTATTCATTGTTAGTAGATTAAATGAGCAAAAAGTATATAAAAAACGAAGGTGTTAGTGTTTGTGTGTAATGGTCGCCGCTGCTGTGATGTTAAGATGTGTGTGTGTGCTGTGTGAAATAAAGAAAATAATAAGTATAAAAACCTGGACAGACCGTCGGTGCGCAGCACCTAGTGATAGGGTGCTGCGCACCGAGCTTTTTTTTTTTTTTTTTTTTTTTTCGTTTTTTCGATTTTTTTTTTGTATTTTCTGAATTTTTCTTGGTACCTAACTAAACAAACTGCAAAAGAAAAACGTTAAAGAGTTCTAAAAAATAAAAAGAATAAAACTTAGAAAAGGAAAGAAACAAACTCGGGTTGCCTCCCGAGAAGCGCTAATTTTTCGACCGAGTCGTTAGCTTGACTCGAGATGCCTCTTTATTAGGCGTTGATGGAATAGAATCCATCCTCAATCATCAGCCCGTTTTCATTATCTTCCTCGTGATATAATTTGACTCGTTGCCCAGAGACGATGAATGGTTGTCCGCCTTCTTTCCACAACTCGACATATCCGGAAGCATAAGCCTGTTTGATGGTGTACGGTCCTGTCCACTTCGAGCGTAATTTAGGAGCCTTGAATTTGTACTTTGATTGAAATAAAAGTACTTTATCGCCCTCCTTGAATTCTTTACGACGAATTTTGCGGTCGTGGAATTCCTTAGTTCTTTCCTTGTAAAGGCAGGAACTTTCGTAAGACTGTAACCGTAATTCATCCATCTCGTGAAGTTGTAAGAACCGCAAATCTTTTGCTAAATCAATGTCAATGTCGCAGAGCTTCAATGCCCAGTACGCCTTATGCTCGATTTCCACCGGAAGATGACATGTTTTCCCGTAGAGTAGTCGATACGGGGTGGTTCCAATTGGTGTTTTATACGCCGTCCTGAATGCCCACAATGCGTCCTCCAGCTTCCTTGACCATATATTGGGGTTATTGTTGACCGTCTTTTCCAAAATTCTCTTGATTGCACGGTTTGTATTTTCCACTTGCCCGCTAGTTTGAGGATGATACGAAGTTGCAAACCGGTGATTTACTCCATATCTTTTCAAAGCTTTTGCAAGCTGAGCGTTGGCGAAGTGGCTTCCTCGATCACTGATTAATGCCTTTGGCACTCCAAACCTGCAAAATAAACTTTTAAGAAAATCAACAACCACGTTAGCGTTGTTAGTCGGTAATGCTTTAGCTTCAACCCAATTAGAAACATAATCTACAGCAACTAGAATGTAAATATTTCTATTTGAGGGTTTGAAAGGGCCCATAAAGTCGATTCCCCAGATATCGAAAACTTCACAAACTTGGATCCCTTGTTGTGGCATTTCGTCCCGCTTCGTGATATTCCCTTGGCGTTGGCATGCGTCACAAGTGTTTACGAGAGTATAGGCCTCCTTGAAAATTGTTGGCCAATAGAATCCTGCATCATAGACCTTTTTCCCAGTTACCGTTGGTCCGTAATGTCCTCCGGTGGGTCCATTATGGCATTCGTTCAAAATTTTGCGAGTTTCTTCTCCGTGTACACATCTGCGCACCATTCCATCAGCACATCTACGGAACAAGTATGGCGAGTCCCAGTAGTAGTACTTTGAATCCGAAATAAGTTTCTTCCTCTGTTGATAGGTTAGGTCTTTGTTGATGACTTTTCCTACGATATAGTTCGCAATGTCCGCGAACCATGGGATGTAACTGTCCGTGTTACTGATATAGGCCAGCATTTCCCCCGGAAAAGCGTCATCTATGTCCTCTTCCTTCAACTCCCCCAAACTTGGGTTCTCCAATCGGCTCAAATGGTCCGCAGCGACATTTTCAGCTCCTTTCTTGTCCTTGATCTCGATGTCAAATTCCTGCAACAATAAAATCCAACGAATTAATCTAGGTTTAGCATCTAATTTAGCAAATAAGAATTTTAGCGCAGAGTGATCCGTGAAAACAATTGTCTTGCTCATCACTAAATATGAGCGGAATTTATCAAAGGCAAAAACTACGGCCAAAAGCTCCTTTTCCGTAGTGGTATAATTCTGTTGGGCTTCGTTCAGTGTTTTACTGGCGAAGTAGATAGGTCGAAAATGTTTATCGATCCGTTGCCCCAAAACAGCTCCCACTGCGAAATTACTGGCGTCACACATTAGCTCGAAAGGTTGAGACCAATCCGGTGCTACCAAAATAGGTGTATTGGTGATCCGGTCCTTGAGTATCTCGAAAGCTTGTAAACAGTCCTCCGAAAAGTTGAAAGCTACCTCCTTCTCTAAGAGTTTCGTCATAGGACGAGTAATCTTGGAGAAATCTTTGATAAATCTTCGGTAGAATCCTGCATGTCCTAAAAAACTCCGAATTGCTTTCTCGTTCGTCGGTGGTGGTAGTTTAGCAATGACCTCGATCTTCGCTTTATCTACCTCTATCCCAGCTTTTGAGATTTTGTGTCCCAATACGATTCCCTCTCGAACCATGAAGTGGCATTTCTCCCAGTTGAGGACCAAGTGTGCTTCCTCGCATCTTCCCAACATCTGATCTAAATTCTTCAAACAATTGTCAAAAGAATCTCCGAAAACTGAGAAATCGTCCATAAACACTTCCATTGTCTTCTCCACCATATCCTGAAAAATGGCTAGCATACACCGCTGAAAAGTGGCGGGTGCGTTGCATAGACCAAATGGCATCCTCCGATATGCGTAAGTTCCGAACGGGCATGTGAATGTGGTCTTTTCTTGATCTTCGGGATCGATGGGGATCTGAAAGTATCCTGAGAATCCATCCAAGAAGCAGTAGAACTCATTTCCTGCTAGTCTCTCGATCATTTGGTCCATGAACGGTAGTGGAAAATGGTCCTTCCTGGTGGCCTCGTTCAGCTTGCGGTAGTCAATGCAAACTCTCCATCCGGTAACTGTCCTTGTTGGCACGAGCTCGTTCTTCTCGTTCATCACCACGGTCATACCTCCCTTTTTCGGCACACAGTGAATGGGGCTAACCCATGGGCTATCTGAAATAGGGTAGATAATACCTGCATCCAACAACTTCACAACTTCCTTTTTAACGACATCTGTCATATTCGGATTTAGCCGTCGTTGTCTTTGAACAACGGGTTTTATATTATCATTAAAATTTATTTTATGTTTGCAAAAATCGGGGCTAATTCCGGGTATGTCAGATATGCGCCAAGCAAAAGCCTTTTTATGACCTTTAAGGACTGTCAATAATCGAGCTTTTTCGTCACCCGAAAGTGATGACGAAATAACAACCGGTAATAAATTAGTACCTTCAAGAAAAGCATATTCTAAATGTACCGGTAATTGTTTTAGCTCCAAGTCGGTTGGTGGTGACTCGATTGAGGATTTGATCCTCATGCTTTGGTCCAACTTCAGTTCTTCCGTAACTTCAACCTCCACTTCCTCAATCTTCTCGTCTTTCAACTCCTCCTCCAAGCTAGTTTCTATCTCGAGAATTTCCTGCCAATCTAAATCATCAAACACATCAATCCGAAAACAGGTTTCATCAGTAGAATAGGAATGAGTCATAGCTCTGTCTAAATTAAAAACAATTCTTTCATTCCCAACCCCTAATGAAATTTGCCCATTTTTAACCCGAATAATTGCATCAGCAGTGTTTAGGAATGGTCGTCCAAGGATTAGTGGAACGGAGACATCCTCATCCATCTCTAAGATCACGAAATCAACCGGAAAGGTGAATTTTCCCACGTTCACTAGCATGTTCTCAGCAATTCCTAATGGGTACTGAAATGATCTGTCTGCTAGTCGAATGCTCATCCTGGTTGGTTTTAACACTCCAATGGCGAGTTTAGCATAAAGTGAATACGGCATCAGGTTTATGCTAGCTCCTAAGTCTGCTAAAGCGCTGCAACTATAGGTATTACTGAAGTTGCACTGAATCAGAAAGCTCCCTGGATCATCCAGCTTGGGTGGTATCGTGTTCTTCACCAAGGCTGAACATTCTGTGTTTAGGAATGCGGCTTGCTCCTCCGATGGCTTTCCTTTGTTTGTGACCAATTCCTTGATGAATTTAGCGTAATTTGGCATACCTGCAATCAAATCTACAAGAGGAACGTTAATATTAACAGATTTAATCATGTCACAAAATTTACCGTAATGCTCCCTCATTCTTGCTTTTCGTAATCGTTGAGGATATGGAACATGAGGCTTGTAAGCTTTTATTGGAACTTCCTCTACTGGTGCAGGTGTCGTTGTCTTGGTCTGAACTGGTGGTGCCTCGTCCTCATCGTCATCGATCTCGAAATCATCAATTACGGGCTCAGCAGACAGGTGCTGCGCACCCCTAGGGAGGTGCTGCGCACCGGCGTGATCAGGTGCCCGGTGCTGCACACCTGTAGATGGGTGTTGCGCACCTTCGTGAACAGAACCTAGGTGCTGCGCACCTACTGGCTGGTGCTGCGCACCTGGGCCCTGTTTTGCTCCATTTTCGGCTTGATCTCCTCCATAAGTACGTCCCGAGCGTGTATTGATTGCATTTACATGTTCATCTCGGTGTTTTGGACAGGGAGGCATTCCGTCTCGTGTTCCGGGATGTTGATATTTTGGTGCTTGATTATTTGAAGTGTTTCCTTGGTTCTGTGGGCGTGGATTCGGTTGAGTATTGCTTGGTATTTGGCCCGGTGGTCGATTTGAGTTCCGTTCGTTCATCCTGTCGAACCTTCTCTCTAAATCTTGATGTGCTGCCTGCTGATTTCTCAGTCCTTGTTCGATTTGTTCAGTCAAAGTTTTAAATTGTTTCCGGGTATCGTCATTGGTTGATTTCTGGGTGTTGATGAACGATTTCAAAAGATCTTTCATGCTTGGATCTTCATCTTCGTCATATCTTTGTCGTGGTGGGGAGCGAGTATTATTTCTTTGCCATCCGTTGTCTCGATTGTCACCGCGGTTGTAGTTACCTCCGCGGTTTTGCCAGTTTGACCCCCGATTAGGATAACCATACTGTGCGTAGCTTGCATCCTCCACTTGATTACACTCACTAGCATAGTGAGGTCCTCCGCATCCTTCACACCCATTCTTCACCAAGTGCATGTCCTTCTCCATTCGTCCCATGCGCTTATCAATTCTTTCCGCTAGTGTCTTGACCTCTTGAACTACCGAGGATATTTCATGGCTACTCTCAGCTTGAGCAACTTGTCCCCTGTTTCTTCGGCCTCGACCATCATCCCGATACTCCCTTGATAGGCTAATGACCAGCTTGTCTTCCATTAGGTTGTATGCTTCGTTGGTGGTTTTGTACATGAAATCTCCTCCTCCAGCTAGATCCAGTTCGTTTTGAGACTCCTTGGTTAACCCGTAGAAGAAAATTTCAATGATATGGTCCTTGCCCAGTCCGTGACCATAACAACTTCGCAACAACTCCTTAAGTCTAGCCCATGCTTCAGTGTAAGTCTCTCCATCTTCCTGTCGGAATCCTCTGATATCTCTGAGTAATTTCCTACCCAAGGCGGGTGGGAAAAATCTTTTGATGAAAGCCTCGCGCATTTGCGTCCATGTGGTTATTGAATTTTCGTTAAGCTCCTCGAACCAAACCTTCGCATCTCCGGTGAGAGACGAAGGGAATAACCTCAGTTTGACAGGATCGCCCTTGCCTTGGCCATATTTGAACATCTCACATAGCTCGTTGAATTTTGCTATGTGTTTATGTGGATCTGAATTGTAACGCCCATCGAATGTATTGTCTTGGATCATCTTGAGATGGTGACCCTTGACAACAAAGTCGTCACCCAATTCCGGGGTGGTGATTGCCGACCCGCGGGTGGGTGGCACTGCTACAGCTGCGGCCCGTCGGTTCATTGGTGTGTCCAAAGGATCCATAGCTGGTTGCGGTTCCGGTTTGTCTTCACAAAATACTTCTTCAACCTCTGGTTCTGAATCGCTTCCTCCGCTTTCTGACGACGCAATGTCTTCAAACTTGACGGGTGAAACTTGATCAAAATTTGGTGGTGTCTGAAGTGATAAATTGCCTCTTCTCCTGCCTCGTCTCCTTGATACTCCTGGATTTGATTTTGGACTCGCGAGTGGTAATCCCGAAGCCCTTGTGTTCATCAACTACCTGAAATACCTGAAAAGACAAAAACAAGAAAAGCGTAAAACGTACCGGTGTAATAACAAATAAAAAGTAACTTCTAAGTAAATAAATACTCAAAAGGATCGTATTACAAATTCGAAACAAAAACTAAAAATCAGTTCCCCGGCAGCGGCGCCAAAAACTTGATGTGTAAAATCGAGTCTTAAATTTAACCGACTATTTCACGCAATTACACACTTATAGGCAGTGGACCTATTCATATGTAATATAGTTTAATAGTAAGTATAGGTTCGTTCGCAGGGACTAATTTGTTTTTATATTCGAATAGATAATACTAAGAGTATTTGGGGGTTTTTTATCGTAACTAAAATTGCAAGTAATTGAGTAAAAAGTGATTAATTAAAATCGAGCAAAAGATTTATGGTTTAAATCAAATAAAGAGAGATTACACTTGTTTGACACTTCACCTATTTTCCGTTAATTTTACGAGATCGATTGTTGTTTCAACTTCTAATATATACTAAAAGTCCTTCCGAATCTTTTACTAACTTTAATTATTGCTACTTACACCGTTCCTTCCGAATACAGTTAATAAATATTAATAATTAAGCAATAAGTATCAAGCATGTTTTTAGTGATTTAACCTTATAGAGTTTCCTTCCGAATAACTCCTCTAACTATCAAGTCCTTCCGAATCTTAATACTTAGACCTACTCACTTAAATTTAATTACCTAAGTTGTTATTACTAAGTCCTTCCGAATCTTAATAATTTTAAATCGATTATAGACCGAACGATTATTTCATAAAACTTATCTAACCTATCTAGATTCCTTCCGAATACCTAGAATGTTGATTAAACAAATTAAATATAAACAACTATGATAACATATTAAAATCTAAGCAAATAAGGATCGACGGTTAAACACAAAAACATAAAACAACCGAAAACGTTAAATTAACATCAAACAGGATCCGTTAATCAAACAAGCGTAAAGAGTGTTTAGCTACTCATAACGTGGTCTGAAAAAGCAATAAAAGCGTTAGAAAACATTCTGGAATAATGATGAAAACAAAGAAAAGAACAAACAGATGAATCCCCGAAAGTGTCGTGATCGCCGATTGCCGAAATTATGATCTTCTTTGCCTTGAAATCTTGCTTCCAAACTTAATAACAGCTCCAGGAACGTATGAATAAATCTGAATAATTTTCTGGACGATTTTAATGTTGTATTTATAGGCAAAATCAAGGTGGAAATCGTCTTCGACTCAAACTCCAATTTCTTGTGCTTATCCAGACAGGTGCGCAGCACCTCTTGCATAGGTGCGCCGCACCGGGCTCTTCCCGTGTCCAAAAACAACTCAAATTCCTCTAGGTGCGCAGCACACATACCCCAGGTGCGCAGCACCTCCTTATCTTCTCCGTATTCTCGTCATTTAAGCTCATTTCTTCACTCCTTTCCACTTTCCGATCATGTAAACCTGTAAAATAGATAAAAACACTTTTCCACACGATTAAATGTAAAAACCTATCCTATCCATCATGTTTACTATGAAAACCGACACAATATCGCATAGAAATATCTATATAAATATGCGATATCAGGCATGTATAGAAGGTACGTTCAACCTTTCTAGAGCACACTTTGTCCAAAACTTCGAGAAATCTAGAGGGTGCAATTCACCTCTTGCAACAGCCATGTGGAATCTCTACACTGGTCGGGAATCATATGCCACTCATCAAGGGGTAACACCTTTCGATATCTCAGAGGGTATTTATGAGTGTCGCACAAATGACCCCACAGGCATGGGTGGGGAAAACACATACAGAGTCGATTTTCCAGAAAGGTCTTGTACTTGTGGAAAGTGGCAAATGCAAAGGATTGCTTGTTTCCATGCCATTGCTGTTGATGGATACGTGAATGCTCCTACTCGAAGAAACCATGAAGCTGCTCCTATAATGGCTGCAAAATGGTATAGCGCTGATAAATGGAGAAAGCAATATAACGCACAGTTTCGGCCACTACGACACATCGACTACTGGAAAAAACCGAAGTGGACCATCGTGGCGGATTCAAGAATGATAATTACAAAACGGGGAAGAAAGAAACAAAGAAGAATCTGTAACGAGATGGACCAGCCAAGCGGAAGTGCAAGTGGAAGTAGGGTCCGACACTGTAGTGGTTGTGGACAAACGGGTCACAACAGCCGAAGCCAGAATTGCCCACGTAACCGAAATTAGTGTTGTATCGTAATTTCTCCATTCTATCTTATTGTGTAATCACTTGTTGTTATTAAGAGGGCCATTTCTTACTTTTAAGTTGTTATTTTTTGTGAAAAAAAAATAATTTCTGTCCATTTTGTACATAGCATAAATCATACAAAAAAACCCAGAAAGAATAATCTAACTTTTATAAACTCTAAAACAATAACATATTAACAAAACACAATTTGGAATTTTTCATAAAAATCATCACATTACATAAATAATTAACCCTAAACACTAACACATAACCATTTTCAAAACAAAAAAACTAACCAAAATGATTTTTTGGCATTTTATACATAGAATAAAACACACCAAAAAAACAAGAAATAAAAATCTAACTTTTACAAACTCTAAAACAATAACATATTAACAAAACACAATTTGAAAATTTTCATAAAAATCATCAAATTACATAAATAATTAACCCTAAACACTAACACTTAACCATTTTCAAAACTAAAAAAATAAAACCAACCCCCAGAACCGCCTAACAATACCGGAAACAACCTTAGAAAACCGCCCAAAATTTCTTCAAGAACCGGCATTCCCAATGCCGGCACTTGACACGCAGGATGCTGACTAGACTTCTGCTAGTGGAAATCCTACGTGGCGCGCAGACTTGGCAAGAACCGGACTTGGGAAGTCCGGTTATACGTGATTTCTAAAAATTTTCCGTTGAAATCCACCGGTGCTAATTCCGGTGGATAAATATCCATTCCGGCCAAATTTCCTGGTTTCAGTATGAAATTTTTGGGTACAATCATATGGTTTTCAAGAGGATCTTCCAATTAACTATTTTGGACCAAAGGTGGTGTGATGGCCTGGAATCTCAAATAGAGTATAATTAACGAGTGTTGATAATCACATACATTAGAATTGCGGTTTAAAAAATATTCGATTATCAAAACTCATAATTAATTAAAGGATTAGGCTCTCATGTTCACATGAACATAAAAGGTCGTGTTGGCCGATATAAAGCATGACACATAAGAATAAATAAAAATTTAGAGGATTGTTGTCTGATCAACTTTGTAAATGTGGTTGTTTAGGGCAAGTTGGCGTATTTATAAAATAATAAAGACCTCAACTGGCGATTCTTCAAAACTGAATAATTATTTCTTGTGTGTTTTCAGACGTGTTGCGAGTGTGGCAAAGATCTTCAGCCGTGTCCTGTATGTCGGGAATACAAAGCAACAAGAATCAAGCTTTACTGAAGAGAAATTTGTTTTATGATAATGATATGGTCTTTATTCAAGTCTTGGTCATCGTATATGAGACATCCCGTAATTTTGAGGTACTTATTCTTTATCCTTTATTTTATTTTATTCGCTTTAGTTTTGACCCTTGGTTTTACTTGTGATTATTCACGTTATTTCTATTTTGTCGGGTTTTATGTTATTTATTGCTTCGTCCTTCGGGACGGAAGCGTTTTAGTTTACCTAAGTGTCGTTTATTAGTATTCTCGTTTAATAAGTTAGGGTGTTTATGCCTTGAATATAAATTAAGTTTAACGTTAATAATATACAAAGTTGGTCCGTTAACGGAAAGATAACAATCATTCGTTTGACTTATGATTTCCGTCCTCGGATATCGTCCTTGTTAATTTTTAAATTTTCGTCAAAATTCAAGGCACTGCGCCGCACTAGCCTTCAGTTGCGACGCATTGACCTTACTGCCAAGTTTCGTCGCATTAACCATTTCAATGCGACGCATCGAGCTAGTTGCACATTTAATGCGGCGCAGTAGCTACTTACTGCGACGTAGCGTGTGCTTCGAGTTAAAAGTTAAAAACGCCTTTTTCTTACATTTTGATATCCACAATACCACTTTCACGGGATATTGGCCAGGAATCTTCCCAAAATGGGGTGTTTGACCATGAGACAAGATCTAAACACATCTTCATACACATTTATTTCCACTTTTGATTTCTACAGCTCTTACCATTTTCATTTCACACTTTTCACCATCACTTTCCATCTCAAACTCTCTCTATTTTCCAGAGATTTTGAGTCCTAAACAACACAGTTTAAAGAGAGGTTTCAAGTTGGAATTAAGCTTTTAACATCTTCTACCATAATCTCTTGGTTTCCTACAACTTTTGGTAAGTTTTTCTTCAAGAAAACTCATTCTTACCATTCCTTTTTCTTTTCTTGTTTATGATAAGGTTCTAACATAAATCTTGCACTACAAGGTTCATTATCTCCATCTTCTACTTTTCAGGTTTGAGCTTCCATCTTGAAGTTTCATCATTCAAACTTTGGTAAGTAACTTTCCATGAGAAACTCCACTTTTCTTACTCTTTTCTTTCTCTTATGATAAGAGACTTCTAACACACTTTTGTTTTGTGGATTACAAGGGTTTTCCACCAACTTTCACCACTTCATATTCAAGATTTCACACACCACCTTGAAGATGTGTTCTTCTTGAGTTTTGGTAAGGAATCCTACAACAAATCTTTACTTTTCTTTCTTTTTTTACAAACTCTAATCTAATGATATCTTATTTTGTGTGTTGGAGCCGGTTTTCTCACCACCACCACCAAAGGAGCTCATTTTTCGGATTCTTCCTCATTTTTGTAGTCTTGGAACTTGTTGAGTTTTGCGGAGGTCTTCAGTACTTCCTAAACTTCCCTACTCATCTTTTACGTTTTTATTCATTTTCATTAATTTACTCAATTATCTCTAAAATAGTAAAATTTGGAAGAAAACCTAAACATTTAACCTAAAATGTCAAATTTATCTTATTACAAGATTTTTGGTAATTATAACTTAAAATGGTGAAAATATGATAATATGTGTAAAATGGTAAGATTATAACATATTAAACATGTTGGACAAATAACGGACTCTTGGACGTAAACTTATGTAATATAACGTTTTTGGACAGTTTACTATTATTATTTCAAATTAATTTAAAACATAAATTATGTAAAACGCTTAAACGAAAAACTGCCTTGAGCTCAGTGAGTGCGTAGCAGGAACACCTTACTGCGCCGCAGCAAGTAGCGGAACAAGCCCCGGTGCGCCGCAGTGGTGACTCACTGAGCCGCACTGTGACTTCAGTACGTTTTCTAGTTGTTGGTAATACATGGACTGCTACGCAGTAGCTTGTCGGTGCGCCGCAGTGAACTCAAGACATGAAAATACACATTTTTCATGACTAAAAACGTTTATAAGTATATACATACGTAAAAACAGTAAATATTAACAAATAGACGTCTTCGGACTCAAAAGACGTAATCGCAATCATAAATCTAATACTTATTATTATCACGTTTATTAAACATATAGTTTTTGATAAATACACTTTTTCTCAAAAATGCGATCGTAATCTAAAACGATAATAGGTATTCCATTTTTGTTAAACTTTTTTAAAACCATTTTTAAACTAGTTTTTCACTTAAAAACATTTAAACTCTTTAAACGTCGAATGTTGACTTTTTAATTGACTTTGACTTCCTTTTTAAAACCGTTGACTTTGACCAAGTCAACTATCTTTTGATGTTGACTTTGGTTGACTTTGACTAAACTTTGGTTCCAGTTTTCATCCTTCAATCAATATTTCTGTTAGTCATTTTCGGCTCAGAATATCATTCCATTCGAAAGTCTTTATTGACTCCAAATTATCGATATTTTCTAGTAGTCATTATTGACTCGAGATATCACTACCTTTTTACTCGTCACTTTCAATTCGAAAAATTATCCTTTTGAAAACACTTTGAATATACCTTATATCATAACGTTAATTAATTAATAAAGGCTAAACCGTACTAGACTTATAGAGATACTTAGACCTTCTTATGTCGTGTTTCTAGGGCACTTAGGCGTTGGAGCGATATCTCCGTTTTGTCATCCTGACATTGCTTTCGCTTGACTTGTTAGTTATTCGAGCCCCCTTTTCCCTACTTATCTTTGGGTTGGAAAACGTTTCCACCTGAGTTGGGCATTGTGCACAACGTTTTCCATGTATCGAATCTCAAGAAGTGCCTTGCTGACGAGTCTTTGGTTATTCCCTTGGAGAGATTGTGCTAGACGACCAGCTTCATGTTATTGAGGAGTCGGTGGAGATTGTTAACCGCGAGGTCAAGCTTTTATGGCGGTGTCGGATTCCTATTGTGAAGGTTCGTTGGAATTCGCGGATTGGAGCTGAGTTTACTTGGGAGCGTGAGGACGATATGCAGCGGAAGTACCCCCATCTCTTTTCCAGCATCGGTACTCAGTAGTAATTTCGAGGACGAAATTCTTCTTACTGGGAGAGGTTGTGACATCCCGTAAATTCCGAGGTACTATTCGTTACCGTTTACTTTTATTTTATTCGCTTTAGTTTTGACCCTTGGTTTACTTGTGATTATTCACGTTATTTCTATTTTGTCGTTATGTTGTTTATTGCTTCGTCCTTCGGGACGGAAGCGTTTTAGTTGACCTAAGTGTCGTTTAGTTAGTATTTACGTTTAATAAGTTAGGGTGTTTATGCCTTGAATATAAACTAAGTTTAACGTTAATAATATACAAAGTTAGTCCGTTAACGGAAAGTTATCAATCATTCGTTTAACTTATGGATTCCGTCCTCGGAAATCGTCATTTGAAATTCGTCAATTCTTGTGAAACTTACAGGCACTGCGCCGCACCAGCCATGAGCTGCGACGCAGTGGCCTTCCTGCCAAGGTTCGTCGCAGTAACCGTTTCAATGCGACGCATCGAGTTGGTTACACATTCACTGCGGCACAGTAGCTCCCTACTGCGACGCAGCGTGTGTTTCGAGTCAAGAAGTTAAAAACGACTTTTTCTTACATTTTGATATCCTCAATACCACTTTCACGTGATATTGGTCAGGAATCTTCCCAAAATGGGGCGTTTGACCCATAAAGTAGATCTAAACACATTTCCATACACATATCTTTCCACTTTTGTTTCCTACAACACTTTCCATTTTCATTTCTTACTTTTCACCCTCATTTTCCATCTCAAACTCTCTTTATTTTCTAGAGATTTTGTGTCCTAAACATCACACATACAAGTGAACTTTCAAGTTGGAATTCAAGCTTCTAACATCTCTACCATAACCTTTTGGTTCCCTTCATCTTTTGGTAAGTTTTCCTTTAAGAAAACCTCATTATTTCCACTACTTCTTCTCTTGTTTATGATAAAATTTCTAAAAACAATCTTGTTGTACAAGGTTCATTTTCTTCATCTCCTACTTTTCAGGTTTGGGCACTATCTTGAAGTTTCATCATCTTAAACTTTGGTAAGTAACTTCCCATGAGAAAACTTCATTTTCTTTACTCTTCTCTTCTATGTTTGTTAGAGATTCTAACATATACTTTCTTTTATGTCGATTACAAGGGTTTTCTAGCAACTTCCTACCACTTCATATTCAAGATTTCTACACACCACCTTGAAGATGTGTTTATCTTAAATCTTGGTAAGAAATCCGACACCAAATCCGTACTATTCTTTCCATTTTTACAAGCTCTAGACTAATGGGTTCTATTTTGTGTGTTGGAGCCGGTTTCTCACCACCACCACCAAAGGAGTTCATTTTCCGAGTTCTTTCTCTTTTTCGTCATCTTGGTGATTGAAGAGTTTTGCGGAGGTCTTCGGTACTTCCTAAACTTCCCTACTCATTTTCTTACGTTTTTCTTCTTTTTCGGTAAATCACATGTATAATCTTTAAAATGGTAAAATTAGGAAGAAAACCTAAATTTCTAACCTAAAATGTTAAATATATCTTATTTACAAGATTTTTGGTAATTATAACTTAAAATTGGTAAAAATATGGTAATATGTGTGAAATGGTGAAAGTTAAGACATATCAACTATATTGGACAAATTTGGGCTCTTGGACATAAATTTATGTAATATAACGATTTGGACAGTTTACTATTAGTATTAGAATATATCTTAGACTTAAATTATGTAAAACGCTTAAAACGGAAATCTGTCATGAGCTAAGTGCGCCGCAGTAACACTTTAGTGCGCCGCAGCCAGTAGCGGAACCAGCCCCGGTGCGTCGCAGTGGTTACCCACTGCGCCGCAGCGTGAATTCAGTACGTTTCTAGCTGGCAATACATGGACTGTGTCGCAGTAGCTTGTTGGTGCGCCATAGTGAACTCAAGACTTGAAAATACACATTTTTAACGACTAAAAACGTTTATAAGTATATAATGTATGTAAAAACAGTAACTATTAACAAAAAAACGTCTTTGGACTCAAATCACGTAATCGCAATCGTAAACCCAATACTTATTAATATATAGTTTATTAAACATATATTTTTGGACAAATACATTTTTCTCCAAAATGCAATTGTAATCTAAAACGATAATAAATATTTCATTTTTGTTAAACTTTTTTTAAAACCATCTTTTAAACTAGTTTTCACTCAAAAATATATTTAAACTCTTAAAACGTCGAATGTTGACTTTTTATTTGACTTTGACTTCCTTTTGAAAATCGTTGACTTTGACCGAGTCAACTATCTTTTGATGCTGACTTTGGTCGACTTTGACTAAACTTTTGTACCAGTTTTCATCCTTCAATCGATATTCCTGTTAGTCTCTTTCAGCTCGAATATCATTCCATTCTAAAGTCTTTATTGACTCTAAATTATCGATATTCTTAAGAAGTCATTATTGACTCGAGATATCACTACCTTTTTACTCGTCACTTTCAATTCGAACTATTATCCTTTTGAAAACACTTTGAATCTACCTTATATCATAACGTTAATTAATTATTAAAGGTTAAACCGTACTAGACTTATAGAGATACTTAGACCTTCTTAAGTCGTATTTCTAGGGCACTTAGGCGTTGGAGCGATCACTCCGTTTTGCCATCCCGACATTGCTTTCGCTTGAGTTGTGAGTTATTCGAACCCTTTTTACTACTTATCTTTGGGCTCGAAAGCGTATTTGAAAACTTGTTGTTAGATTTAATCTTGTTTTACCTAGTGGATTAGAATTACCTTAGATTGTATGATCATTAGGCCATGTTAGCCCCCCTGTTACCTGTTAACTCTTTTTGAGCCACAATTTGCATATATATAGATCTATATGGGTTTTACCAAACCCTCATTACTCGACAGGATTTCCCTGTGAGTGGATGTTATGGTCGTCTTTGATTGTTTGTTGCCTTTGGTTGATCGCCTTAGGATAGGGGTTACCTATTTTGGTAGGATCAAGTAAATGCTTATCTAGGTAATATACGTCGCACTAGTGCTGTAAAACATGATATATTTTTGGAACTTATTATGATTGTTTCTATACGTCTTTAACCGGGTCAAACTTTACTTTTTAACTAATGCGAATAATTCACCAACGTGTTGTTGACGTCGTTTTAACGCTTTTTCAGGAGTTTGAGGATATCTTTATGTGATGGCATGCTTTTGTGGACTTCTGGATCTTTTATCAGTTTTCGTGGAACTATGACATTTAGATTAGTTCCTAGGAGATCCATGTGTTGTATTTTATTCGGATTGTATTTTGTAAACTTTTATAGTATGCCAAAACATTGTAACTTTGATTTATTTATGATTATGATGTATTTTTGTTATGGTTGTTTTGTAACCTTGACTTCTGATACCTTTATAATTGTACACCTCGTGTTTCCGCTTTGAGCGGGGTGCAACAGTTTATAAACTTGTTATTAATTTAAATCTTGTTTTACCTAGTGGATTAGAATTACCTTAGATTGTATGATCATTAGGCCCTGTTAGGCCCCTGTTACTTGTTAACTCTTTGAGTCACGGTTTGCATATATATAGATTTATATGGGTTTTACCAAACCCTCATTACTCGATAGGATGTCCCTATGAGTGGATGTTATGACCGTTTGTGATTATTTGTTGCCTTTGGTTGATCGCCTTAGGATTGGGTTACTTATTTTGGTTATGATCAGGTAAATGCTTATCTAGGTAATATACGTCGCACTAGTGTTGTAAAACAAGATATTTTGGAACATATTATAATTGTTTTTATACTTATTTAAACTGGGTCAACTTTACTTTTTAACTAAATGCGAATAATTTACCAACGTGTTGTTGATGTCGTTTTTTAACGCTTTTTCAGGAGTTTGAGGTTACCTTTGTGTGATGGCATGCTTGTTGTGAACTTTTGGATCTTTTATCCGTTTTCGTGGAACTATGACGTCTCTATTAGTTCCTAGGAGATCCATGTCTTGTATTTTTATTCGGATTGTATTTTGTTACACTTTTGTAGTATCCGAAAACGTTGTAACTTTGATTTATATTATTGATTATGATGTGTTTTGTTATAGTAATTGTTGTAACCTTGACTTCCGATACCTTTATAATTGTACACCTTGTGTTTCCGCTTTGAGCGGGGTGTGAATATATGCTTTTTAGATGTTTATAGCTTGTACATAATTTGTTCTCTCGTACTGAAACTCAAAAATCGACTTAAAATTTTGAGTTATAATAGGGAAGTAGTCGATTTGCGAGGGCATAACAGAGTTGGGTTCTGTTTGGTACGCGAGTTTGATCATAACTTCATGGAAAAAAGATTGCGGTGAAATAAAGGCGGGTAACGGGGTCTAAAACAAGTTTGATGTCGTAGATCAGCCCAGAAGTAAGCCACAGGGGTGACCATGCTAAAGCAGGGTCAAATGGGCAACAAAAGGTCGGAGGAGCCTAAAATAAGGCCGATCTAGCCAACACATGGGTTGGTCGGACAATCGCCACAGTTTAGGTCGACATAGGTGGTGGGGTGGCAAGCTAGAAACGAAGGAAAATACGGGAAAGACATAAGCAGTTGGATCCATAGGGGTGGTGATGGTGTTTGTAATGTAAGATTGGATATGCGAACAAACTAGGCTAATCTTTATGAGCTGCCTAAGCTTAACCATATGGCCAAATGGCACATATTTGTCTAATACGACTTAAAACTGCTGACATTAGTTTAATGTTGATAATGTACAGGTTAACCATATTTTGGGTTGCTATTGCTCATCAATCACAGCTGACCCCAACAAGATTAAATAAACTACGATATAAGTCAATCGTATAGTTGTTTATCTTTTTCTTAGTTACGAAACAATAGCAATTCCAAATTACAAAATACTTTCCATATAACCTGGTGTAGTTTATATCATATATTTCATTACAAGAACTCAAAATGGGTGTGTAACATAAGACCCAAACATTCCACCGAGATCAAAACAATACATCTCCTAATTTCTATAAAGAATGCTGCTCAAAGTGGAGCAGAAAACTCTAAAAGAAATAAACGACCCCAAAAATATGGCACTTCTAACAGAAACATGTAAAAAAAAGTAACAATTTTACAGTTTGGAAAGATATTAAAAGAACGAAAAGAATGGTACCTTTTTACAACAATCAAACATAAAAATATGTTCAAGTTTTCCATGGCCTTTACTCGTGTAAAAATTGGAAGGCTGGATTTTCCACAAGTTCTACTGCGGGTTTCACGTCTGTGAAATCTTTTACTTGCAGAGAACTCGAGAGATCATCGACGGAGAAAGGAATGCTGCATTCAGAAACATGGATTGTTAATTCATTTATGTATATTTATTAAGATTGTGATCACAAAAAAATTTCAGCCAGGAATCCAACATAAGATGGCAATTTTAACCCGTTTACTTATGAATGGGTCAAGGGTTTTTATATCTTAAACCGAATCAAATGCACGGTTAAGAGACCGGGTATCTCTAATGTCTAAAAGCTCATCGACTTATTCGAAACTTTTGACTATTTTTTTTCTGTAAACATGATTAACGCATTATTTATTACGAGTAATGCTTTTTTTAAAAGATGACATGTTTGAATCGTTAATGTGACAACCGCATATTTCGTAACACTTTTGCGTTATATCGTCTACCATTATTTTTATTTATTTTATTTTGACCCTATTATTATTGTTATTTATTTTGTTTCACGCGATTTTGGTTTAGTCGGGATTTATATTATTGTTTCGTCCTACGTGACGTAAACGTTATAGAACCTAAGTGACTAGTAGAAATAAGTATGCTCGTAAGTTAAGTCAGGGTAGGATATGCCTTTTTATATGCCAGAAAATTAACCTTAAAAGAAATGTATTATTATCACTATTATTATTACTATTAATATCCTTAAACCATCACTTATATTATTTTAGCACCGTTATATTTATTTCAAAACTTTCTTTATCGAGAATTAACGGAAAAGTTTACAAAAATTAATTGTTAAGTAACTTTCCCCCAATACTTTTTTTTTCTCCTTATCAGCTACACACCTCCCTCCTAACACGCACACAAACTCTCCCTTCTCTCTAAAATATCTCGAGATCCAACCGTCGAAAATCATTTCCGAAGCTTGTTTATCGTTCCCCATATTTATCTTCATCATCCCTCCGAATTTCTCTTCGATCGGGTAAGTATTTCTTCGATTTTGTTTGAAACTTTATTTCTATATCTACTTTCAAAAACGCCACTTTTAACCATCGAAACCCGAAATTTATTGAGGGTTTATGTACCTAAACATATCCTAAGACCATAGATGTAAAAATATATCATTTTCAGTACAAAAATCATCGAAAAATGAGTCATTTTGAATTATTCCGCGACATAGTGTAACTATTAGTTACACTTAGTGTAACTGTTCCTAGTGTAACTGTTCCTACTGTAACTGTTCCTAATGTAACTGTTTAGGTTTTTGATCAAACCCATTTATAATGACGTTATAACATACGTAAAGTGTTACACCCTTTCAAATCTTATGTTCTAACCCCAAAACACATATCAATCAGAATATACACTATTAACACGGTTTTTGGTCGAAAACGCGTATTTTGCTAATTAATGCTATATCTTTCCTTTAAACTATCGGGATTACAAACCCTTCATAACTTAAACATATTATATCATATTATGACACGTTAATCGCATAAGGAAACCCTACTAAGCTTAAGAGATACTTAGTCGGTTTATTGTATGTATTGTTAGGGCACTTAGGCGAAGGAGCTACTTTCGGTTGATTATCCTCCCGGCGTATTTTATTCCTTTTGCTTTGCTTAACCGTGAGTTATACGTTTCCCACTTACTGTTTTGAATATTTATTCGGGCATGTTAAGCGTTGTCAAATACTTACTTTATATATCTTGATTAGGCCGGTAGATTATGTGCCTTTAGATTAAGTGTCCCTTTACTTATACGGCCTTGGTGGTAGTATAAGGCCCTCATTGCAAACCTGGTTTGCTAACTCTTTTGAGTCATCGGTACATATATATAGATCTATATGGGTTTTACAAACCACTCATCGCTGTTAGGGGTGCTGACCTCAGTTGCAGACCCTAGGGGTCGATGTTATGACCGCTTAATTTCGTGATTTCCTTAGTTTGACTCACTAAGGAGGAGGGTTAAGTTGCCTTTTTAGTACGGTTCAGGTGTAAATATGGATATCTAAGGTTTACATGGATTTACTAGACTCCCTGATTCAAGATATGTCACTATATATATTTATTTATTTATTTATTTATGGTGTTTATCATTTTATTACTCATTTTTATTGGGTCAAAACTACTTAAACTTTTATACTTACGTATTTTTATGAAAATGCATGTAACCCACCAACTTTATGTTGACGTTGTATTATTATTTTTTTACGCTTTTCAGGAGATTGAGATTATATATCGATTATGGAGTACGTTATTTGTTATGGATTTTGAGGATTTCGAAGATACTTGACTAGACGTAGTTCGAGTTTTTTATTATTTGTGTGGACTTCGTAGAGACTCAGCTAGACGTAGTTTAGTTTCTATTTAAGTCAACAATTTGTATTTATGATGTATATATTGTACTCCTAACTTTATTTAATGTAATCTTATTGTTATAATATTTATTCGATGTAATACTTGGTCTTCTGATACCTAATATACTGTACACCTCGAGCGGGGTGTGACAGTTATCCAACCCACCCATCTGGCCACCTAATCCAACATTACCTGGAATCATCATCAAGTAAAAACGAAGTGCTTGCCGCTTTGTTGGAGTCTTCTGGAATTAATACCCTCATTCTTGAAATGACCTGGTTAAAAGAACACGGGTCAGGATGTATACAACATTTATTGGAAAGAAGAGTGAAACATTATAGTTCTCATAAAAATGGAATCTTAAAATCTTAAAAACTTACATCTGGAGATACACTTTGGGTATTATACTTGTCATCCCAATACATTATGCATATTCTATACAATTGCTTGACACTTAGAATCTGTGAATTTACACGCTATCACGTCAGTTTTAGAAAGAAAAAAAAAACACAAGCATTCTACACGTTTCTTTTTTCTGTGTATGTGTATGTGTTTGAGAGAGGAAGAGACGTACGGGGCATAGATCATTGATGATCTCATCAAATGATATTCCGTATTTTTTATGTATAACCTAAAGGAATCAAACACACAGAACAATCATATCTTGATATAAAGAAAATGTATATAAAAATAATAAATATAAATGATTTAAATAGTTACAAGAGAGTACATACCAAGAACCCAGTAGCTTGCCTAATATGCTTAAGTTCATCCCACGCGGCGCCCGCATACTACAATATAATAAGACTTTCATGAGCAAACTCAAGTTAACTAGTAGGAGTAAAATTTTACAAGATTGTAAGAAATACCTTCAATAAATACATAAGAAACAGGACAGATACATCGTCAATTATTAAGTTCAATTACAGTCGTTTAATATTTTGCTATAGAAATTAATTTACGTTTCTAAACTTTTCAAATCCAACAAAAACATTTTAGTCTCATATCCTTCTTGGTGTTGAACCTATCTTTCTTATTTATTATTTGATACATATCAATATCAAATTGTTATTCGAAATGCATCCAAAGCATACCTCTTCTTTTGCCTGAGCACACCATAGCTCCAACTCTGCTAACCCGGCTTTAACATATTCTCCGTATCTTAAGCTACAACACTCATGCCGCAAAAGAAGACTGCATAGTTATGATATGAAAAAAAAAAAAGAGTTTAGGTATGAAAATAACATTAAAAATACAAAAACCAAAAATGAGAAAACTGGCCTGTTAAATAGTTGAACATTGATATATGAGAAAATTTGAGTGAATACTTTTTGAACAATTATGGAGGGAACCTGAAATGCAAATAGCGTAAGTATTGTAACATCTATATAACAATTAAGAGGCAATGGAATGATGGATTGAAATGCATACAAAATTTTCTTTCAATGTAATGAGAAGAGTATTTAGGCAGTCAATGATGCCTTGCCAGTGATTGGTTTGTTCGCCGAAGGACAACCCTGATCGTTGCACTCCTTTGGTTCCTCGTGCTGCCTGATTTTTTTTGGCAATTGAAAACTTGAAAACATTAGAAAAACTTTATGAATTGAAAACTTGAAAACTATTGACCTGTTTCATTTAATAAATAACTTTTTTACCCGTTAGAGATAAAACATAACCCGAATTGACCCATTTCTGAGTAAACGGGTCAACATCACCACATCTATCTATATGGTTACAAGATGAGTCAAATGGGAGGATGAATTGAATTTCAAGTACCTTAATACATAAGATGAGGAATGATCCTAATTCTTTCTTCAATTTTTCACGTATAATACCATAAATTTTCTCTACGTATGCTGTTAACTGCTGCTTAAAAAGCAAGACTGGGTTGTCAGTAGACGGGGATGAACGTAATCGCTGTACATAACAGTAAAAAATATCATTGAGCAATTATTTATTAAGGAGCACAAAATTATATATAGGTTTATCAATAATAATAATAATATATCATTCTTCATGGTAATCGGCGTAGAGATGAGCCGCCTAGCTTAACTAGGTTCCAAACCCTAAAAAAAAAAAAAAAATTCGGATTTGTACACCACCGGTCATTGTTTCGGTCATAACTCCTAAACCGCTTGGAGTTAGATGATGAGGTCGGCGCCAGTGGCTTCGTAATTAAATTCCAAAGAAAAGCATACCGGAATCGCAAAAGAAGACCACTAGACGCGCCCATACGCTCCGAAACAATCACCGGGTTCAGATCTGGAAAAAAAAAAGTTTTAGTGTTTTGCTATTAACTCTCAAACAGTTTGGAGTTAGATGACGCCGTCAGCGGCAGTGGATTCGTAATTAAATTTCGAAGAAAATGCATCCGGAAAAGCAACGACCACATCATTAACGCGTCGTCACGTTCCGCCCAAGCAACGAGTTTTATTAGCAACTATCTATGTTTATCTATCCTTTTAATTTTTTTTTATTACTTTTCATAATTATGTTTTCTTTTGTAATTTCATTCTCCAGTTCGAGCTTTTGCGATTTCGCCGCTCGAACTGCCGGAGAGTATTAGATGTGGCCCAAGCCCGACCTGTGGGTTTTGGGTCAATTAGGGTTTTATTAGGGTTTATGTATTCCTATATATAGGTTTATCAATAATAATAATAATAAAGGGGTTATATCATTCTTCAGTTATCTCTAACGGATCAGGCACAAAATTAAGTCGCTAAAAGCTAATTTGGCCTGACCCGTTCATTTTTACACATATACATCAAATAAAGAATAAGATTAGGTATCACTACCATTGGCATTCTCCCAAAGAGTGAAGTTCGCGGTGGAAGTTTTCGAACTGAACTTGGACCATCAGATTTAAAACTCATGTGAACTAAGAATAACAATGTAGATGCATTTGATAGCCAATACGCCAAGTGTTCATTATTATCCTGATCCTGCGTTAATGTGGCCCTTCATTATACTTCACATAATCTAATAAACAATTTTAGTTGATACACACAAAATAATATTATGAACTTGGATACCACAAGTGCAGAAAGAAATATCTGAAAAATACGATCAAACAAACTAGTCTTTTCGGCTTTAAAAGATTTCCAGTGAAGAAGGCATTTGTATATAGTAAAAGCCGCAACAGGTTTGCCTTGACTGAATCCAATGTTTTTCGTAACACATTTAATAAGAGCATCAACATTCTTCTGCAAAAACATATTTATTAGAACATACAATAGCACCATAAAGAAAGAATAAAAGGAGGGATATCATACAAGTTGACGATCAACTAATGAACTTTTAGCCTTGTTGTCAAACTCAATCGCCAAATTCCTCAAGTCATATGTTTGTAAATCCTGCAAAAATATCCCCTCCAACATGGTTATTGATAATCGAAAATCCCACCGTTGGCATTAAAAAGTTTAAAAGTTCATAATAAATTAATACCGTTCATCTTTCCATTTTTATTTGTCTCAAAATTAATCTTTTATTTTAATATAGATAGTTAAAATATGTTAACTTCAATTTTGCCTTTAAAAAGTTTTAATTTTTCAAACTCTAGAATTAACTGTTTTTTTTAATGCATAGACAATGTAATTTTATGGTTTAAAAAGTTTTAATTTTTCAAACATTAAAATTAATCTTTTGTACTAATAGTTTTTATAATAGACTCTATGGTTTAGAAACACACACTTATACATGTATAAAGCAATATATGCACTTTTTGATAAAATATATATATATATACTAGATTATTGTCCCGCGATAACGCGGAAAAAAATAAAAATTGAATCATAAATTTTATTTTTATGTAGATTTTAATTTATTATGAGAAAATAGTGTTGTACGTAGAATACATATATATATATATATATATATATATATATATATATATATATATATATATATATATACTTTTACGTTTATACACATATTGTTTATAGTTATAATAACATATACACCTTTATTTTTATACACATGGTTTGATATTTTGTGTATGGAGATTTTAGAATAATAATAAGGTAAATTATAGTCTAAATTAAATGATTCTATAAATAAATTATAATTATGTTTTTTATTTGAGTAGAGATTGAATAAAATAGAGAATGTAATTATGTATTGTAAGAGGGTGTAAAATGAAAATAATATTTGATGACATCATCAATCTGATCTAACGGCTGATATCAAAGAGGTTAATTCATCTAACGGATCTTGCTTCGCCATGTGGCATTTAAGGCCCCTCTTTTATATTATATTAATTATATATATATATATATATATATATATATATATATATATATATATATATATATAGGTTGAGGTTCAAAAAGATCTCCAATTCTCTAGAGATCCACGGATCCACTTCCTAGCCATACATTTTTCCCTTAATATTTTCTTCTTCTTCTTCTTATTTTTTTTTCGTTTTTTAATTCGGTTTTTTTTTTGCTATGTTTTACTTAACTTTTTTTTTTTCAAAATCACATGTGATATTTTTGTAAAAAATTGAAATCACATGTGATTTTCAAAAACCAAAATTTATAAATTTTAAAATCACGTGAATTTTTTTTTTGTCGAAAATCACATGTGATTTTTAAAAACCAAAATTTATAAATTTTAAAGTCACACTAGAAAAATTTGTTTCTTGAATATCACATGTGATTTTGGTAAAAAATAATCAATAATTTTTTAAAATCAAACGTGATTTTACCCATAAAAGATTTGTAGATTGAAAATCACATGTATTTTTAAAAAGTAAGGTTGAAAATCAAATGTGATTTTCGGAAGAAAAAAAAATAAAAAGTAAATAAAAAGGTAAAAGAAAAAAGTAAAAAAAAAATTAGAAAAAAAGTAAAAAAAAAAAAAAGAACAAAGAAATAAGGAAAAATGGGTGATTAGGAAAGGATCTCTGGATCTCTAGAGAATTAGGGATCCCTTCTGAACCCCAATCTATATATATATATATATATATATATATATATATATATATATATATATATATATATATATATATATATAAACACACAATTATAACTCGTATACACATAACATATTGTTATATGAGTCTACGGTCTTCTTCTTCGATATGCATTCAGAACATTTGGATGAAGGTTTAATTATAAATATCTTCACACATTAATTGATGTAGCGCGGTGGAAAGATAAACAAGATAACTAGATAAACTCCGTTGATTCAATCAATTAATACCCGAAATGAATCAAAACAATCAATATCCGTTGTTTCAATAATGAATACCGTATAAAGATTAAACCAAACAATTGATAAAACTATCAAAGAGTTTTGATTATTGATTTCAGTGATAAAAAGATAGCCGTCCTCATTGTTCAATCACACAAACATTAAATACCAACCCTAATAAAAGAAACAAAACAACTCCTTAAACTTTAAAAGAAATAAATAAAAGATCCCTTGATAAAGTTGAAACTTCAAAAAACTGGAAAAACCCGTCGAAGCCCGCTGAAACCACGATGGGGCGCACCCACTCTCACTGCGTCGCATCCACTGAATTCCTCCAAACTTGATTCCTGTCTGATGGTCGGCTGCGGCGCAGCGCCTTTGGTGCGTCGCAGTCGTGTGCTGATCCTCCAAACGCTTTACTAGCTTGTCCTCTATACGCACCCCATAATCCCCCCCGGATAGAAAAGATTCGTCCGCGAATCCGAAAGGAGATCTTCATCAGAGTCAGAAGAATCGTCCAAAAACGGAATCAAATGTTTGACATTAAAAACATCTGAAGTACGAACATGACTTGGTAGCTGCACACGATAATTGGAATTGATCTTTTCGGTAATTTCAATAGGAACGATCTTCTTTGCGGAAAGTTTATTGTATTTATGAGCTGGAAACGGTCCTTTGTCAAAATTGCCTACACAAAATCCCCAACTTCAAAGATGACTACACGGCGGTGACGATCAGCTTAAGTCTTATATTTAGTCGTCGCATCAAACAAATGCTCATGGGTGTTTGTTGATGAACATGGGTAATCTGAGAAACAAAATCAACAACAGTTCCATGTGGACGAACTTTGCTAGGAATGTAACATCCTAGTTTCGAAAATAGAATATTTTATAAGTATATATGTTATGTTTTAGTCTTTAATAAAAATTGGAAATGGAGAAGGACTAAATTGGTAAGAAAAATAGTTAGCTTTGGTTAGAAAGGATTTACATTGTTAACTATTATGGTTAAGTAAGTAACTTAGTAAGGTTTGAAAGATGAGGGACCAAAAGTGTAATTTTAGAGAACTGGATATGAGGTGGATTTAGAGGTGGTATTTCCAGAATTTTCTAGGTGTATGTGTGTGTAAATGGCGGTTTAGAGAGAAAGAAAAAGAGAGAAAAGATCAAATTGAAGCTAATTAATAAGGAATTTCTTCAATTAAAGTGAAGATTAAGGGTTTAAGAACCCTAATTTTGGTTCTAATAGAAAAAAAAGAAGGTATGATCATATACTTTAAGTTATTTGATAAAATTGAGTTTGTATTATGTGTTATAACATCATTTAGATGTTTAATTTGAAGATAGAAATGCTTAATTTGGTTAAATTATATATTTGATTATTTGGGGATAATCATGAAAGTTGAAGAATTGTTAGAATTAAGCTTTGTTTATATGTTATTTGATGTTAATAATATATGTAAAGACTTAGAAGATTGAAAGATTTATGTATATGAAATTTTGTAAGATTTCATGTTTTAGCTAATAAGGGTGAAAAGATGATTTATTTTGTAGAAGTGTTTATTATTGTGAGAATGTTTTAGAATGAAAGAATTAATGTTAAGAATGATTATTATCATGTTTATGATAGAAAAGATAAGCTATATGTACTTGAAATTGTGTTTGGGTGAAACGATGTTAAGTATGTTATACTAGTTGCCAAACGGGTCATGTGACCCGTGAAGAGATGGCAAATGGGTAAGAAATGATTAGAGAGAAGAAAACATTACTTACAATGTGTTATTTATGTTTGATGTAATGTGTTTAAAGAGTTAAAATACTTATTTGTGCATTAGGGAATTGAATGGGTCAAAAGACCCAAGGAGTGGCAAGTTGGGTAGAATTTGCCAAAAATGTTAGAAAGTGTTAGAAAGAGTTAGAAAGATTTGTAATGAGTTTAATACATGTATTTATATGTATGTAAGATATATTGAAAGGAGTTTGGTTATAAAAACGCAGATTTGGAGAAAAAGAGTAAAAGGGAAGAGCTTTGTATGTTGTAGCTTAATCCGACTTCGAGGTGACTATACGAAGCCTATTTGATATGTTGAATGTTTATATTTGTATGTAAATATCTTGGAGATTTTATTCATATACTATTTATATATGGTTAAGTTGTTAGCGGAAATAAGAACTAGAAGTGCCGTAAACTAACGTGTAAGAGCATGAAAACATCAAAAACGAAAATCAGCCATCTCACAGGCCTAGATGCGCCGCACCTGAGTCCTGGTGCTCCGCATCCGGCACTCCGTGGGTATGGTTGATTTTCAGTTGTCTTAGGTGCGCCGCAGTTGTTGTTAGATGCGTTGCAGTGAATGTCTAGACCAGTTTTTAGTGATTTCTAAAGTAGTTTAAGTGTAGGAATGATATCCTAAACCATTATTAAGCTAAAGATTAGTAGAAATGACATTTGTATGTCGGAAAGAAGTAGAATCAATTTCACATACCACGAGGGTATGTATACGACTTTAATAGTCGGAAAGAAGTAAGAACCAACTCTATATAGTTGGAAGAAGAGAAAGATGAGACTTTAATTAGTCTTGAAATATTTTGTAATCAATGATAAAGTATATATTTGTTTGAGCATATAACGAGAATTAAAACGTAGAGGCCTTATTATGGTTGTTATTTATGTTATGGTTGTTATTTAAGTTATGGTTGTTATTTATGTTATGGTTGTTATTTAAGTTATGGTTGTTATTTAAGTTATGGTTGTTATTTATGTATGGTTGTTATTTATTTTCGGGTTATTGATAAATATGATATGACGCTAATGTAGCAGTGAGTGGTCAGAATGAGTTGTTTTGTTTGCAATGTTGTACAATGTGTCGTAGTTGTTGTCCAGACTAGTTTTTAGTAGTTTTAATGTTGTTTAAGTGTATGAAGTATGTTATAAATTGTTATAATGAAAAGAATGGTTAGATACGAAAATTTGATTGTCGGGAAAGAAAAGAAGTTGACTTTCATTAGTCGAGAAGAAGTAGCATCAACTTTAAATACCGCGAGGGTATGTATAAGTGTTAGATACGAAAATTTGATTGTCGGGAAAGAAAAGAAGTAATTGGAAAGAAAGAAAGAATAGATTTTTAAAGTAGTCGTGTTAGATGTGATTAACATAATTGTAAGGTATACTCACTAGCTTAACGTTAATATATTATTATAATTGTATGTTTTGTAGGTAATCGAGTTTTATGGCAAGGCAAGCTAAAGAAGAAGGGAAGGAGACCGTATTGTAAACATTAAATGTTTAAAAATGTTTTTGTAAGAGCTTCCGCTCCAATGTGTAAAATGAGATGTTAACGGACATTTGTTGTTAACTAAAGAGATGAAGTAGTAACACCTTAGAACGTTAGTTAAATGTTTTGTAAGTTTTTTTTTTTAAATGGTGTGTATTTGGTTCCGGATGTTTCAAGGAAGAGTCAGCAAATTCGTCGGACCACGAGGAGAAATACCAAACACCACATAAAACAGACTGAAACCAGTAGAAAGATTAACAACATGATTATGTGCAAATTCAGCCTACGATAACCTCAAATCCAAGCTTTCGGATTATCACCCACTAATCTACGCAACAAATTACCCAACGAGCGATTGAATACCTCGGGTTGACCATCCGTTTGAGGATGATAAGCACTACTAAAATTTAACTGAGTATTAACCATTCCCCATAAGCTACGCCAAAAGTGACTGACAAAACGGGTATCGCGATCAGAGACAATAGAAGTCGGTAGACCATGAAGGCGATAAACATCACGAAAGTAGAGTTGAGCCACACAAACAGCATCAGAAGTCTTCTTACATGGAATAAAATTGACCATTTTAGAAAAACGATCAAACACCACAAAAATTGAATCGTTACCACGTTATGTACGAGGAAGACCAAGAACAAAATCCATACTGACATCAGACCATGGTTGAGTCAGAATGGGAAGAGGCATATAAAGACCAGCAATTGGTCGTAGAGCCTTTAGCAAGTTGGCAAATACGACATCGAGCCACAAACCGCCCAACCTCTTTGCGCATAGAAGGCCAAAAATACGAACTGGCAAGGAGTTGTAACGTACGATCACGACCCACATGACATTCATTATGAAGCTCCTAATAAGACGCAAACGCAAACTACAAGGTGGGATACACAATTGAAGTCCACGGAAAAGAAACCCACCGTCTAAAAGAAAACTTGAGGAAACACCATGTTGAAGTTGTAACAAGATATGGGAAAAGAAGGGATCATCCTTGTAAAGATCTAAAAATGAATCAAAATACGGCACACTAACCCGAAATTCAGTAAGAAGTGTGCTACGACGACTCAATGCATCCGCCACCCGATTAGAAATGCCCTCCTTATGTTTAATAACAAAAGTAAATTGTTGAAGATAAGAAATCCATGAAGCATGACGATGAGAAATCTTATCTTGTTGTACAAGATGCTTAAGAGAATCATGATCGTTGTAAAGAACAAATTCCCTGTGAAATAAGTAGTGACGCTAATGTTTAATGGCTTGAACAATAGCATAAAATTCAACATCATAAGTGCTAAAACGCAATTTAGCCCCAGAAAGTTTCTCACTAAAATAAGCCACGGGTCTACCAGATTAACTAAGAACGGCACCAACACCATGTTTTGAAGCATTACAGTGAAGTTCAAAAGCAAAGGAAAATTCATGGAGTACCAAGATTGGTGCAGACGTTAGACGTTTCTTAATATCAACAAAATCAGATTCGGCATCGGGCGTCCATAGAAACGTTTGTAATAGTTGCCATAATGCTACTAAAATGAGGGATAAAACGTCTGTAAAAGGAAGCCAACCCATGGAAACTACATACCTCAGTGATGGAAGAAGGTGTAGGCCATTGTTAAATCGCTTGTACCTTAGAGGGATCCACCTTGAGACCAGCACAAGAAATAATGTATTGGATTGTATCCGTCATGAATACCCACTTAGAGGTAGCCGCATAAAACTTATCACGACGTAGAATGAGTAGAACCTCCTGTAAATAACCAAGGTGTTCAAAAGGATTCATGCTATATACCATAATGTCGTCGAAATAAACGACAAAAAACTTGCCAATGAAAGCCTGATTCATCACCCGCATGAAAGTACTCGGTGCATTAGATAAACCAAAGGTCATAACAAGCCATTCATATAACCCTTCCCGTGTTTTAAATGTCGTTTTCCATTCATCCCCCATACGAATACGAATTTGATGGTACCCACTTTTGATATCCAACTTGCTGAAAATACGATCTCTCCCAGCTGGTCGAGTAAATCATCCAAGAGAGGAATCGGAAATCTGTAACGGACTGTGATCTTATTAATTGACCTATTATCAACACACATACACCACGACCCATCTTTTTTTGGAGTAAGAAGGACAGGCAGCACACGTGCTAAGAGTCTCAAGAACATGCCCTTTAGAAAGCAATTCTTCCACTTGACGACAAAGTTATTCGTGTTCTTTCGGAATCATGCGATAATGAGGTCGATTTGTCAAAGAAGCACCCGGAACTAAATCAATGTGATGTTGAATGTCACATAATAGTGGGAACTCTTGTGGAGGAGACTCAGGAAAAACATCCGCATATTCTTGCAATAAAGGATGGGCATCTCCCAAACTTGTAGGAGTTTCCCTACTAGTATGCAATGATGCAGACGGATATAAAAGTACCATGAAAACCAGCCCTGATTCTTGCATAGCCATTGTGTTGAATGGTGTAATCAAAATGCCATGGAAGACCCAATAACACATGATACACATCCATAGGAACTACATCACAATAAGTAGCGTCTTGATAAGTAGAACCTATAGAAAACGACACCAAAAGACGTTTAGAAACCACAATATCCGTACCTTGACTGAGCCATGATTGACGATAGGGTTTGGGATGTGCTTCAGTCGGAAGACTATGTTTAGACACCGTAAGTTCAGAAATCACATTTTCACAACTATATGCATCGATAATAAAGGTACACACTTTTCCTTCAATGGTGCACGTCGAATGTAATAGATTGTGACGTAACCACTCATTATCAGGAGCTCGCGGAGTTAGAAACGCGTTGCGTAAAACCAAAAGAGGTCCGACATCCCCTGAAAAATACACCTCATCGACATCATTCGGATAGTCATCATAAATCGGGTGGGTATCCACCTCCTCTACAGGTGCTTGGTCAATATCCTCACTACGTAAATAACCCGATGTTTGTAGACCGAATGTTCGTACAGTCGGACTGTCGATGACCCATTTCTCCATACTAAAAACACTGTATACCACCACCTGGGAGAGTAGGTTGGGTGATTGGCATAGGACACTGAGGATCTTTGCGTGTTGCGTGGTTTGTTGAAGTGGATTGTTGTCGAAAACCCACGGGAGCCCGACGATTGAGTTGTTTCTCCGCTTGCGAGGCACGTTGATGTGCTTTGGAGACAGCGAGTGGATCAAACATATTCAAAACATCCTGGATTTGCAAACGAAGACCACCAATGTAACGAGAAACTACTTGAATCGGTGTTTCATGAAGATCCAAACGTGCAAGGCACTCGTTGTTGTGTAGCCATCAACAGTCTTGCTACCTTGTCGAAGGTTTTGGAAGCATTGGTACAACTATCTTTCAAAGTTATAGGTTAAAAACATAGCATGTGCGTGCTTCTTAAACTTGTCCCAGCTAGTGATTTTCGCCATACCATTACGCACACGAACTTGTTTCAATTGTTTCCACCAAGCCTGAGCTCGTCCTTGCAATCGAATTTCCAAAGGAGGTACACACCTGTCATTTGGCATATTTTTAAAATCCAAAATTTCCTCAACTTGAGATAACCAATCAAGAAAATCCTCTGGTTTAAGAGAACCATCAAAAGAGGGAATATCTACCTTGAAGCTTCGTTCCCACTGGTCATTGTGACGTTCCTGAACATGTGGGTGATGATCACCGAATGGGTTATCATCCGTAACAGTGACATCATCATGATGATTTTGTGGATAAAGGAATTCATTCAAACGTTCGGTCAATTCGTCAACCTGATGCTGCAATTCAGCGTTCAAACGGCGCAAATCATTAATCCCATAACGTGGAGGCATTGTTCGGATCATTCGTCTCTGAATACCAACTGATGTAGCGCGGTGGAAGGATAAACAAGATAAATAGATAAACTCCGTCGATTCAATCAATGAATACCCGAAATGAATCAATACAATCAATATCCGTTGATTCAATAATGAATACGGTATACAGATTAAACCAAACCATTGATAAAACTATCAAAGAGTTTTAATTGTTGATTTCAATAAAAAAAAAAAAAAAAAAAAGATAGACGTCCCCTCATTGTTCAATCCCACAAACATTAAATACCAACCCTAATAAAAGAAACGAAACAAGTCCCTAAACTTTAAAATAAATAAATAAAAGATCCCTTGATAAAGCTGAAACTTCAAAAACTGGAAAAACCCGTCGAAGCCCGCTGAAGCCCCGATGGGACACACCCACTCTCACTGAGTTGCATCCACTGAATTCCTCCAAACTTGATTCCCGTCTGATGGCCGGTTGCGGCGCACCGCCTTCTAGTGCGTCGCAGTCGTCTACTGAACCTCCAAACGTTTTACTAGCTTGTCTTCTATACGCACCGCATCACCAATATTATAAATTCATTATTTTTACGTGGTTTCCAAATCACATATTTTTTTTGTAATAACATTTATAAAAGTATTATTTTATTTAGTTTACCAAAAAAAAAGAATATTAATTCAAACTTACTTGATTGTCCTTGAGTTTCTTAAGATGGAGTACAACCTCACTAATTGGAGGTCGTTTTTCTCTAGTCTTTTGCAAACATTGATAAGCAATTTCCGAAAAATAGCTCATTTTTGCTCCATTGATATGATCTCTAATTCTGTAATCGACAATCTTCTCTAGCTCTCCATTCTTGTAGTAGGTTCGGACCAAGTTATTGAGGAATCGTCTCTCATCTTGGTATTCGAAAACACATACCAACCTTCCACACAAAAGTTCAAATAAAACCACACCAAATGAATACACATCTGATTCTTTTGTTAAAATACCCGTCTTTTGGTATTGTGGGTCACAATACCCATGTGTACCAGCAACATTAGTTATCAAAAAGGTGTTTTGTTGATTTGATAAACCTATCCTAGACAACCCAAAATCTGAGAGTTTTGGTTTCCATTTTTCATCCAACAAAATGTTGGCACTTTTCATATCACGGTGTATGACTCTATGTTCACGTGCAACCTGATTATGAAGATAATTTAATGCAGATGCGATACCAATACATATTTTTAGACGTCTTTTCCAGGACAGTTGATCCAACATTTTACCGTCACTTAAATATGTATCAAGGCTTCCATGGATAGCATACTCATAGACAAGGATCATCTCCTTGTCTTCGTCACAAAACCCTACAAAAGATACAATGTTCTTGTGTCGATATTTGGAAAGCATTGTGATTTCTGTATAGAACTCTTTGTTGCCTTGAAACCCGGTGTCATCTAATCGTTTGACAGCAACTTGTTGGTTTTTGTGTTCTGCCCATGAAAGGATTCCTTTGTAGACTTTTCCATATCCACCCTTTCCAATAAAGTTTGTTTCGTTGAAGTTTTCGGTACAATCATTGATGGTTTGGAATGGGATTTTGAGGTGGTTTAGATGCTCCAAATGGGACATAATACAGACCAATTTGTATTGAAACAAGTTCGGATCAGAACAAACCAAGATGGTAAAGTGGCTGTGAATCTGAGAACCAAGGGAAGGTTATCTCACACATTTATAAAATATTACAGTCAATAATAGGTAGCTTTCAAAGAGAGTATAGTCATTTATTAACATTTTTTAGTTGTCCTACTTGACTATTTCTTCGTTTTTATCTTTTTTATAGAAAAAAATGACTTTTAACAGAAAAAGTCAAAGGGAGATGTTGAAACTAGCACAAGGGAGGGGATTACATAGAGATTGTTATGTTTTTATTTTAAAAACTGTATTTGAACGTTTATATTGTAACATGATATATATATATATATATATATATATATATATATATATATATATATATATATATATATATAAAAATATATTATGTGGACGTTGTACATACTTTCTTGAGGACTTTGAGAAATTAAGGTCGAAACGAATCAATTAAAACGCTTTAAAAAACACGGTTTAAAGTTTTTCTATATATTTTCATATTTTAACCAAAATATGATCATATAAACGTCTTACATAGTGTTTTTTGAAAAGAAACAAGAACATTGCGATATAATATCTAGATATTGTTTTTCGAAAAAGAAAAAAGGTTTGTCCAAATGTATAATCAGTTTTAACTTCTAAATGTCAAATATATTACCAATTGATGTCAAAAATGGAAAGAAAAAAAAAATAGGTCGACAATATAGTAATTACCCCCTTCCAGGTTAACATAAAAAAAAAATTAAACAAAATGTGGTTCTTTTCGTAAAGATTTTTGTAGATAGGCATTTTTCATTAATCGGTACTTTTGATTAAGGCCAAATTACGAAAATAGCAAAAAAATGGGGTGCTATTTTACAAAATGTCACTTTTTTCCAAAAATTTTACAAAATGTCACTTTTTTTTACACATCTCGCATATTCGAACACATCTCGCATATGCGATATGCGAGATTGCCATTTTTATGCGAACTTGTCGGGTTTTTATGCGAACTTGTCGGGTTTTTTTTTTTTTTTTTGCGTTTTTTTGTATTTTCACACAATGTTTGTTAATTTAACCACTTAATACATTAAAATACTACATTTTAGAACATAGAAATACATCATATTACAAAATAACTAATCATCATACAAATTATCGACTGATGCTTGAGACGAGTTTGTAGGTTTTTTTTTGCGTCGAGACGTTGAAGCAGCTTTTGTCGAACGGGAGGATGAAGGTTGGCTTGAACATTGGTATTCTGAGATCTTTGCACTACATATTTTTCTAGTGTGACCTTTTTTCTTACAACGGTCACATGTCACTTGTTTTCTTTCCCCTTGCGAAAGTATACGGTCTTTGTTTTTTGGACGACCCGCCTGTCTCCTTTCCATGGATGGTGGCTTGATGGTTGGGATTTTATCTTGGCGCAACCATTCAGACGGATGTCCAACTGGGAATATGGATCCCGTATATGTCCGTTTATAATTTTCTGCCTTGAACCAATGTTGTGCCCAAGCCGCGACATCATGGTCCCTTTTCAAAGAATATAAAGCTGCTACAAGGTGTGAACAAGGTATACCAGACTTTTGCCAAACTTGACACGAGCATTTCTTGTCACGAATACTGACCACTGCACCTTTCTTGTTGTCTTTCACCTCAAACATGTAGTCATTAATCGGTATGGCTTTCCATCCGGAGCCTCTTTTTATCCTACCATCTAATTTTTCTGTAGCCCACGGTGTTAATGGTTGATCCAAATCCTCTGTTTAAAAATAATAAAAATATAGTAAGTTATTAAAATAGGAAATCATACTTATTATGAGAGGACAAAGAATTACCTGCAATCTTGCGACGTTCATGGTACCATCTTTGAGTAGTTGCCCGCATAAACTTAAACTTCTAGAAGTTTATGCGGGCAACTACTCAAAGATGGTACCATGAACGTCGCAAGATTGCAGGTAATTCTTTGTCCTCTCATAATAAGTATGATTTCCTATTTTAATAACTTACTATATTTTTATTATTTTTAAACAGAGGATTTGGATCAACCATTAACACCGTGGGCTACAGAAAAATTAGATGGTAGGATAAAAAGAGGCTCCGGATGGAAAGCCATACCGATTAATGACTACATGTTTGAGGTGAAAGACAACAAGAAGGTGCAGTGGTCAGTATTCGTGACAAGAAATGCTCGTGTCAAGTTTGGCAAAAGTCTGGTATACCTTGTTCACACCTTGTAGCAGCTTTATATTCTTTGAAAAGGGACCATGATGTCGCGGCTTGGGCACAACATTGGTTCAAGGCAGAAAATTATAAACGGACATATACGGGATCCATATTCCCAGTTGGACATCCGTCTGAATGGTTGCGCCAAGATAAAATCCCAACCATCAAGCCACCATCCATGGAAAGGAGACAGGCGGGTCGTCCAAAAAACAAAGACCGTATACTTTCGCAAGGGGAAAGAAAACAAGTGACATGTGACCGTTGTAAGAAAAAAGGTCACACTAGAAAAATATGTAGTGCAAAGATCCCAGAATACCAATGTTCAAGCCAACCTTCATCCTCCCGTTCGACAAAAGCTGCTTCAACGTCTCGACGCAAAAAAAAACCTACTAACTCGTCTCAAGCATCAGTCGATAATTTGTATGATGATTAGTTATTTTGTAATATGATGTATTTCTATGTTCTAAAATGTAGTATTTTAATGTATTAAGTGGTTAAATTAACAAACATTGTGTGAAAATACAAAAAAACGCAAAAAAAAAAAAAAAACCCGACAAGTTCGCATAAAAACCCGACAAGTTCGCATAAAAATGGCAAGTTCGCATAAAAATGGCAATCTCGCATATCGCATATGCGAGATGTGTTCGAATATGCGAGATGTGTAAAAAAAAGTGACATTTTGTAAAATTTTTGGAAAAAAGTGACATTTTGTAAAATAGCACCCCATTTTTTTGCTATTTTCGTAATTTGGCCTTTGATTAAACCAAACTAAATACTTGCAAAGTTACAACAAATAGCTAAGTAAGTGAGTGTAAAGTGTAAACTACGAGTCTATAAGAGCCTATGCAACCATACGTTATACCCCACGTTATGGTCTCCTATGAAGCCGCCATGGCTGGCCGACCGCATTATAGGTGGTGCCATGGCGGCCGCGTTGCGTACGCAACGCGCGTTGTGATGGAACTTTTTTCGTTTTCCTTTTTTTTTTTGTAATGTTAAAGTTAAATCAAAAAAATTAAATTAAATTTTTAAAAACTATCCGTTTATAGCCGCTGAAAAAAAAAATTTAAAACTCTTCAACCAATTCTATAAATACCCAATCTTAACTACAAAAACATACACCAAACCATCTTCTTTCTCTCTAGAATTCAAATAAACACCACAAAAATGTCGCAACGCAACAATTATTCGCCATCCGATTCCAACTCGTCTTCCTCCCCGGGCTTCGCAAATTTTCAAACACAACTCGGTGGCTTCACTTCATTACTCTCTGGAAACCCCAACATGCAACCTCCACCCCATCAACAAGCCATGAACGAATGGCAACAATTTCAGTTTTGGCAATGGCAACAACAACAATCATCACAAACACAATGATTCCAACAACCACAAACACAATGATTCCAACAACCACAAACACAATTATTCCAACCGTTTCAATCGTTCCAACCACAACAAGCAGAACCTAGCATCTCTCGTAAGAGAAAAAAATAAAGGTAAGAAAAAAAACCGGTCGTGGAAGTCGAAGCCCCACCATCGAAGATTCAGTGGTCACAAGCGCAAGAACGACGTTTGTCGGAGAATTGGGTTCATGTATCTGAGTGTAGGAAAAAAGGAAACTCACAAAGCGGACCAACATTTTGGTGTCGTGTACTTGGTCATTTCAACGAAGGTTTGGCGGAACCGTTCACAAAAAACCAACTAACGGGGAAATGGAGGGCTATGGGCCAAGCTTTGCGGTCTTTCATAGCATGTCATGACCGTGCCGAACGAGATCGATCAAGTGGTGAGGATGACAAAGCGGTTTACACAACGACGTTAACAATGTACGAAGCCGAGGTCGGACGCCCATTTTGTCATCATAGTGCGTGGGAGGTTTTGCATAAATCACCAAATTTTCTAAATCCTAAATTCGTTGACGAAGCGGTAGACCTCGACAAAGACGGTAACGAAGAAGAACCGGAGGTCTTCGTTCATGATGAAATCCCACGACCTTTAGGGAAGCCACGAGCACCTAAAGTCGCACGGTCCTCCTCGTCCTCTGATGTATCTTCAAAGCGCGACGAGTTTAACGACGTCGTTGTCAAAGAACTTCGCGAGCTTATGATCGCTAAAACAATGGAGATCCACGACAAACGCCGTTTTCGGAAAATGGAATTTCTCCGTATGCCTACACATGATATGGAACCGGAGGATCGGGCCAAAGTCGAGAGAATTAAGGCCGAAATACGCGCCGAATTTGCGGCCGAACGTAACATTTAGGTTTAGGTCGAAATAAGTAGTTTGTTTTTAATTATTGTAAACGTCTTCTATTTTTAAGCCTTAATGTATCGTTTTTTTTATTTTTAATATTAATCTAAATTTATTTTTATTATTAATGTATTTTTATTATTAATAATGTATTAAAAATAAAATGATAAAAATAAAAAAATAAAAAATATAAAACTGGTGGATCCCAGAATCCTGAGTTATGACAGAAGGATATTTTTGGTGTTATGTTATGCGCTGAGTTATGTTATGCGCTGAGTTATGTTGACGTGCCATAACACAAAGTTTTTCGGTGTTATGGTTGCGAGCGCTCTAATAAACAATATGCACACATCAATATAAAAGTGTTTCTACTTTTGTAATCAATATGCATTACATATTAGATAATAAGCTCAAACCCGATATGTGGGTTTGGGTTCATTAGGGTTTCTGATTAGAATTAGGATTTCTATTGTATTCCTATATATATGTTTGCTCAATGATAATAATAACGAAGGGGTTTCATATTCTTTATGGTATCAGACCGGGTTTGATCCCGTCTCTATCATTTTCAAACCCTAATCGGCGTAGGGATGAGCCGCCTAGCTTGACTAGGTATCAAACCAAAAAAAAAAAAAAAAAAAACTAACTTTTTCTTGTTTCTCATCTACTCCTGGCTAAATTAACTTTTTCTTTCTTTTATAGCCGCCTAAAGCCGGCTACATTAACTTTTTCTTTTTTCTGCAGCCGCCTAAAACCGGCTAAATTAACCTTTTCTTTCTTCTAAAGCCGCCTAAATTCAGTAGCAAGCCAAAAATAAAGTTCAAGGTTATCAAGAATCAAGATCAAGACAAAAGCAAATTCAAGCGTATGTTTTATGAAGACGGATCTGCCAAAGCCGGATCTAGATCTGCCAAAGCCGGATCTAGATCTGCCAAAGCCGGATCTTAAGCTCATAATGTATTTGTTTATTTGATTTTTATTTATTTATCTTTATTTTCATAGTTAGAGTTTGTTATCCAGTTAGAGCTTTTGCGATTTCGCCGCTCAAACTGTTGGGGAAGTATTAGATGATAAGTCCAAACCTGATATGTTCTATTATTCTTCATTACACACAACAGACTCCCGTAACAGGTAACAGTGTCCGAAAATCGTTGAACGACATTGAAGAAAACTTTTAAATATTTGCATAGTGAGAACTAGATAGCACGTTGAGCACATGGACTTGATTTCATAGCAAAACTCAACAAAAACTATAATGTTTGTGCCGATATTGAGAAAGCATTGTGATGTCTAAGTAAACCCGGTTTCAACAAGTCGTTTAATGGTAACTGACTCGTTTTTATGATCTCCCAGTGAAAGGATTCCTTTGTATATGTTTCCATATCCGCACTTTCCAATCAAGTTTCCAGCAGGAGCGGACCATAGCTACGAATACACCGCAACTCGTCAAATGTCATGTTTTTGAAGTAAAAAAAGTTCAAAATATTATTTTATTTCTGAATAATTATTTCTTGTGTGTTTTCAGACGTGTCGCGAGTGTGGCAAAGATCTTCAGCTGTGTCCTATATGTCGGGAACACATAGCAACAAGGATCAAGCTGTACTGAAGAGAAAATTGTTTTATGATAATGATACGGTCTTTATTCAGGTCTTGGTAATCGTATATGTCATTTAGATGTTTATAGCTTGTACATAATTTGTTCTCTCGTACTGAAACTCAAAAATCGACTTCAAATTTTGAGCTATAATAGGGAAGTAGTCGATTTGCGAGGGCATAACAAAGTTGGGTTCTGTTCGGTACGCGGGTTTGATCATAACTTCCATGGAAAAAAGATCGGACTGAAATATAGTGGGGTCTAAAACAAGTTTGGTGTCATAGATCAGCCCACAAGTAAGCCACAGGGTTGACCATGCTAAAGCAGGGTCAAATGGGCAACAAAAGGTCGGAGGAGCCTAAAGTAAGGCCTATCTTGCCAAAACATGGGCCGGTCGGACAATCGCCACGGTTTAGGTCGACATTGGTGGTGTGGTGGCAAGCTAGAAATGAAGGAAAATACGGAAAGACATAAGCAGTTAGATCCATAGGGGTGGTGATGGTGTTGATAATGTAAGATTGGATATACGAACAAACTAGGCTAATCTTTATGAGCTGCCTAAGCTTAACCATATTTTGGGTTGCCATTACTCATCAATCACAGCTGACCCCAACAAGATTAAATAAACTACGATACAAGTCAATCGTATAGTTGTTTATCTTTTTCTTAGTTACGAAACAATAGGAATTCCAAATTACAAAATACTTTCCATATAACTTGGTGTAGTTTATATCATATATTTCATTACAAGAACTCAAAATGGGTGTGTAACATAAGACCCAAACATTCGACCGAGATCAAAACAATACATCTCCTAATTTCTATAAAGAATGCTGCTCAAAGTGGAGCAGAAAACTATAAAAGAAATAAACGACCCCAAAAATATGGCACTTCTAACAGAAACATGTAAAAAAAAGTAACAATTTTACAGTTCGGAAAGAAGAAAAGAACGAAAAGAATGGACCTTTTTTACAACAATCAAAGCTTATGCTATATTTGCAAACATAAGAATATGTTCAAGTTTTCCATGGCCTTTACTCGTGTAAAAATTGGAAGGCTGGATTTTCCACAAGTTCTACTGCGGGTTTCACGTCTGTGAAATCTTTTACTTGCAGAGAACTCGAGAGATCGTCGACGGAGAAAGGAATGCTGCATTCAGAAACATGGATTGTTAATTCATTTATGTTAATGTATTAAGATTGTGATCACAAACAATTTTCAGCCAGGAATCCAACATAAGGTGGCAGTTTTAAACATATCAAATGGACGGTTAAAAGAGAGGATCGGACAGAGCACCAGAAACGCTGACCGGTAACCCGCCAAAATTCAATCTCTAATGCCTACAATCCCTAAATAGACTTATTTGAAACTTTTGATTACTGTTTTTGTAAACACAATTAACACATTATTAAGTAACAAATATTTTTGAAGAAATGACACGTTTGACCCAGTATCCAACCCGCCTCTCCAGACACCTCCAATCCAAAATTACCTGGAATTATCATCCAGTAAAAACGAATTGCTTGCAGCATTGTTGGAGTCTTCTGTCATTAATACCCTCATACTTGAAATGACCTGGTTAAAAGAACACGGGTCAGGATGTATACAACATATATTGGAAAGAAGCATCAAACATAATATTTCTCATAAAATGGAATCTTAAAATCTTAAAAACTTACATCTGGAGATACACTTCGGGTATTATAGTTGTCATCCCAATAAAGTGTGCATATTCTATACAATTGCTGGACACTTAGAATCTGTGAATTTACACGATACACGTCAGTTTTAGAAAGAATAAAAAACACAAGCATTTTACACGTTTCTTTTTTCTGTGTATGTGTGTGTTTGAGAGAGGAAGAGACGTACGGGGCATAGATCATTGATGATCTCATCATATGATATTCTGTATTTTTGATGTATAACCTGAGGAAATCAAACATATAGAACAATCATATCTCGACATAAAGAAAATGTATATGAAAAAAGTAAATATAAATGATATGAATTGTTACGAGAGAGTACATACCAAGAACCCAACAGCTTGTCTAATATGCTTAAGCTCCTCCCAAGCGGAGCCCGCATACTACAATATAATAAGACTTTCATGAGCAAATTCAAAGTAACAAGTAATATTTTACAAGATCGTTGGAAATGCCTTCAATAAATTCATAAAATAGAGGACAAATATGTTGTCTTCAGAATCATTAATACTTTAATCCAAGTGATGTAAAATTTTTGAAGACCTAATCATTTTACGTTTCTAAACATAACCTAATATCCAACAAGTATATTTTAGTCGCATTAACTCCCTCTTGTTGTCGAAACTATATAGTATATATCTTGGTTATTATTTAAAAATATCAACAATTTATCTGTTATTCAAAATATTTGTAAAGCATACCTCTTCTTTTGCCTGAGCACACCATAGCTCCAACTCTGCTAACCCGGCTTTAACATATTCTCCATTGCTGAAGGTACAACACTCACGTCGCAAAAGAAGACTGCATGAAACAAAAAAAGTTTAGCATTGAGAATTAAAATTTAAAAATTAAAAAATAAAAAAACCAAAGTGGAGAAAACTCGCCTGTTAAATAGTTGGACATTGATATATGAGAAAATTTGAGTGAATATTTTCTGAACAATTATGGGGGGAACCTGAAATGAACATAGCGTAAGTATTGTAACATCTATATAACAATTAAGAGGCAATGGAATGATGGATTAAAATACATACAAAATTTTCTTTCAATGTACTGAGAAGAGTATTTAGGCAGTCAATGATGCCTTGCCAGTGATTGGATTGAGAATCTTTGCCGAAGGACCGCCCTGATCGAAGCACTCCTTTGGTTGCTCGTGGTGCCTGATTTTTTTGACAATTAAAAAATTGAGGACATGAGAAACTAGGATCTTGGTTACATATAGAGGTGAAAAATGGGCAGCTTTGGTTGGCTAGAAATACTTTGTGCCTAGGAATTTAGATTTATTGTTACTAACTGGTGTGTTAAATGAGATTAAAAGATTATTTACTTTTAATTAAAATCTGTTGTTTTCAAGTAAAATGATTTAGGGGCTTCATGTGGTAATTATTTCAAATGATTTAAAAGATTTTACAAGTTAATAATAAGCGTCATATCGTCAGAATTACACGTTAGATATAAAACATAACCAAATTGCCCATTTTTAAGTAAGTGGGTCAAACTTTCAATATTACCACATCTAGCTATATGGTTATAAGAAGAGACAAATGGGCGGAACGAATTAAAGTTCAAGTACCTGAATACATAAGGTGAGAAATGATCCTAATTCTTTCTTCAAGTTGTCACGGATAATACCATACATTTTCTCAACGTATGCTGTTAACTGCTGCTTGAAAAGCAAAGCTGGGTATTTGGCTTCAACTTGACGTACTACCTCAAGTGCAGCTGCAGCTGCAGCAAGGTTGACTGTAGATGGGGATGAACGGAATCCCTGTACATAACAGCAAATATGTCACTGAGCAAATAAATATCAAGAAGCATAAAATTAGATGTCGATATTTCAACCTAAGATGCGTTATCTCTGACGGATCAGGTACAATAAAAGTCATCCAAAGCATATTTTTAATACATGAAAGTATAAACCTTCTAAGTCATTACTTAGTTATTAGAATATTTTTTATAATCATATTTGACCCAATTATTGTTTATAAAAGCATCTGAAGATTTGAACAGAATATGTTTTTTCAACCGTACCCAATAAAGAAACTGGCTTGACCCGTTAACCAACCCACCTGACCCGTTCATTCAAGAATAAGGAATGAAGTGTCAATACCATTGTCATTCTCCCAAACAGTGAAGTTGGAGGTGGAGGTTTACGAACTGAACTTGCACCATCAGATTTAATACTCCTTTGAAGTAAGAACAACAAAGTAGATGCATTTGATAGCCAATACGCCATGTGTTCATTATTATCTTGATCCTGCAATAACGTGGGCCGTCATTATACTTCACATAATCCAATAACCACTTTTAGTTGCTAAAAAATTAACTTTTAGATAAAAGATAGGTTGCTAAACTCGAGCACTGACAGATACATAAATGTTCCCTGCTCACAAATTTATCATTCTGTAGAAATACCTCTATTGCTGAACCAATCATCTGAATAAGACGATCAAACACACTAGTCCTTTCAGCTTCAAAAGATTTCCAATGGAGAAGGCATTTATATATAGTAAAAGCTGCAACAGGTTTGCCTTGACTAAATCCAATGTCTTTCATAACACATTCAATAAGAGCATCAACATTCTCCTGCAAAAACATTCAACCCGATATAATACCACCAAAAAGAAAGGATACGAATGGATATAATCCTGATGTAGTTCATACATGTTGACGATCAATTGGTGGTCTTTTAGCCTTGCTGTCAAATTCAGATGCCAAATTCCTAGCAGCAGCAGGTGTTTGTGGCTCCTGCAAAAGAGGCCCTCCAACATATTATAATTCGGTAAATTCCGAGCACAATTATTAGACTATTAAGCAGATTTCAGTGTCTTGTTTAGTTTCGATGTAAACGCAGGTAAACAGCACTTGTTTAGTTTAGTTAAACAGGTATTTGATATTAACTTAATATTGCTTTACGTACCTCATTTCCAGAGTGACCATTTGCCATGCTCTGCCAGAAAAATTAATGAATTGTTACAGATCAAGTAAAGAAAGAAACATGCTGGGAGAATATGGGGAGATGAGCTGCATCTACATTGCGTAGAGGTGACAATTTCGACTCATTTTCTTATGAATGGGTCGACCCGGGTTATAGTTGATCTCTAACGAGTCAAACAGGTAAAATTAAATTATAGCTTAAGAGGAAACAGGTTAAAAGTCCCCCAAAGTGTAATTTTAATGCATAAACCTGATAACCATATTTGAAATTTAGATGACTGTTGACATATTTGAATACTTGTAATCCATATCTGGCATGCCAACTATTTGAAAGAAATTGGAAAGAAGTATTTTGGTCGGCCCAACCGAGCCCATTCTGACCCATTAAATAACCCGAAAATTTTGACACCTCTACTTTACACAACCAAATCTCACCTTGGCTTCAGGAGTTTGTGGATACTCTGTCATACGTGTGGCAGTTGTAGAAAATGCTTTCTGTCGAAGAATTTGATTCTCAGATGCCATGTCGGAAACCTTTTCTTGAAGACTGAATGAGAAAACACGGATAGTACATAGTGAGTTTTCAGAATTACAACTGATATAGTATTACACTGGCAGCTTATATATTTCGGTACAAAACTTTGAACGAGAATATAAGCTTAAGATAATTAGACACAAACCTTTGCATAGCGGTTTTTAACTGAATAATTTTCGTCTCTGCATCCAAAGCTTGTTTCAGTCTCTCCTCACTGAGTTTATTTGTTTCTTCAAATCTTTTCTCTGTGTCGCCTATTTTCTTCTCTAGAGAGCTAACTAAATCCTGAAATTATTAATTAAAAGAAATTAAGTGTTTGAAGTAAAGCCCAAACGCATTGAAACTAAAACATGAAAATAGGCCAGTAACTTGAGCCACCTTACCTTGAGTTTCTCATTCTCAGAAGTAAGCTTATTTGTGAGCTCATGGTCAACAACTGGGACCTCCTGGATGACTGGGACGGTTTCAACAACCTTTTTTGCAGTTTCACGTTCCTTAATGAGCAAATCTTTAGTCTCTTTGAACTGAAGTTGCATATCCTGCAAAGCAGATTGTAGTTTTGCATTTTCTTGAGTTTTAGCTTCTTCCAAGTCAGCCTGCAAGAAAATAGTGTCATCGTATATTCAAGTTTAAAAAGATTAAGAAACGAAACGACTTTGTTTACGGATTTAAACGCAAATACTCATTTCCTACACTTACCCTCATGCGCTTCTCAAGCTGCAGTCTCCATGTCAGCTCTTCAACTTGCTTCTCTAATTTATTTTTCGCAGCTTGAAGAGCACCAGTTTCCCTTGCAGCCTATATTCAGAGATCACGAGTAAGTACCACAATAACTAAGGGTGTCTTTAACATACATTGAATTTAAACATATAACTTACTATTGTTGCAAAAACAAATTAATGTAATACTTCTGAAACTTAACCTCTAATTCCCGGAGTTACAGATTAATTATGAAAACTAATTAAATTAAATAAAACATATTTACAAAATTGTATGAAATAATCAAAATGTGATACAGGTATATTAAAAAAGTTTTAATAACTCAAAAGGCTTAAAGTAAAACATATGTAGTTCAAATGTAAGGAACAGTGTTGCATCCAAAATCGTTTTATTTAAAAAGTTTCAAATTATTTATATAATTTAGTTTTTTACTCATTTTAACACAATAACTGTTTACAATCAGATTCTATGCGATAATTACGATATTTTACCATCTTAAGCTTTTTGAGTTCTTTACGAGCGACTTTTCCTCTCCATGCACATTGTATAGTAACAGCACCCTTCTTTGCCTTGGTGAAGTGCAAGTGGGCCAAGAACTTACGGCAATGGCTCTGTAGTAAAGAATGTTGTCAACGTAATTGAATTTTATTTTATGGCAGACAATATTACATGATTTTTTTTCAATGATATTCAATTATATATAATTATAAACATTCGGGAAAAAAGTTACGAGACCTGAATAAGTATTGCTGCTTTTGTCTGCCTTCTAAAGCGTAGCTCATTGCGTGCAGACATACCGCGTAAACCTGTCTGGATAGAAACAGCAGAAAAGTGAAGCTCATTATAAGCTTTCCTGGCAATATGCATTCGCAGATTTCTCTGAATCCGTATACTAGAAGCTTCTCGCCTCATGGTTTCATAAACTTGCCTAGCAAGTTGACCTGTTCAAAAAGAAATTAAAAGAGCCTGACCTTAGATATGTTTCAGCTGTTTAAGAAAATACACTTTAATACGTATACCAAGAAACGGTACCTCTGCAAATAGATTGAAGTTGCAAGACAGATCGACGCAATAGTATAAAACTTTTCCTAGCGATAAATGAACGGACTGTTCTCTGAATGATGCTAGCTGATCTACCTAAGACCTCAGTTCGGCGAGCATCGAGCTCTGCCATCTGACCAGCCCTTAGAAAGACCTTTGTTTTACCAATCTGTATCGAATTCAAATACATTGGTAAACAAAGAATGATGTTATATAAATTTTTATAAGAAAGGAGAGATTTTAGTTTCATGTTTTATGTAAATATTTGTATAGCTTCTGTTCGAGTTAAAGTATAATTAAATAAAAAAATATTTGTACAACTCCAGTCCATCTAACCTGATAGCCTTCAAGTCCAGCCTTCTCTAAAAGCCTCTTGCAAGCACGAATTTCATCACTACTATCATATGTCAGTCAAAAGCACAATCAGAACATAAACTCAAGCCTTTTAGAGTATAGTAAACAAGACCTAGAGGTGGCAAAATGAGTGAACAGGACGGGTCGGGTAACAGGTCAAAACAGGCCGGGTTAATTTCAACCAACATACTTTTTGCCAAAGTCTTCAAACTTTCTTATTTAATGTTGTGTCAAATGTGATTACAAATATAAGAATTATATATATATATATATATGAAAATACAAATTTAAACTTTCCATATATAACTGTTCAGAAGTGCTTATACATTAATATACGCTTTTGGTGACTTTCGACCCGTTTGACGTATTTCCTTTTAAATCATTTTTTATTTTAGCAGTTTGACTCTTTACAGATAAATCGTAACACAAATAACCCATTTTATGAGTCGCCACCTCTGACACCATCAATTCACTTACTTGCCATCCAAAACTTCAGGAGCCAGTATCCCAAACCGATCCACAAACTCGTCGAAAGATTTTCTGGTGGGATACCCAGCACAACTAATCCTGATTGCCTCCAAGACTCCCTATATGACATGTGTTAAAATAAGAGTGGAAGAAACAATAACAAAGAATGATGATAGTTTAGGGATGTTATGTCTTACCCCACATCGCAATTGTTGTAGAACATTATGATTTTCAAATATAGCAGGCTTGAGAAGATTGTTAGGCTTTACACAACGTATATAATGAGGCTCAGTAGAACTCAAAGTTTCAAGCAATTGTTGCAGTTGTTGCTGAAATCAAACGAAGGAAGAAAAAGAGATATTACTTATATGTGTGCATGTTTGTTAAGTAGAGACAGGGAGATGGAGTGTGAGAGAAAATACCTTAAATCGTGTACCAATTGAAGAGAACTTTGATGATTTGGCAGATTCATCAGATGAAGTTGGAAACAGACTTGCAACAAACGAACATTCAGAAGCGCTCAAGAGTGCTTGATGTTCAGCAATGACATAATCTTTGTTTTTGTCTAGAAACAACTCAGTTTGATATGTGACCTAAATATAGAATTCAAACTCATGATTCATGATTCTCAAAACCAAAGCTAGAAACGAATCTCAAGAAGGAAAAACTATAGATATTAGGCCGAACTTACATCACCGGCATAATGACAAATTGTGAAGTCGGAACGAGCCAATTTTGGCTTCGTGAAACGTTGGTGATTCTTAAAAGTTTGGTACAGCTTTTGTGCAAATGTGTCATGAGTTGACCTGGGAAACATACTGCAGAACACAAGTAGTTGATTATGAAATGGCTTAATTTTATGTTCTTATATATCTTAAGAGAACTTAAGCCAATAGATGAACAGCTTCTTATGTTTACTGGTTAACTTACCAGGCTTCATCTAGAAGAGCTATAATCCCACCCGGTTTCTATGCAATAGAAAGACATAATAATCAGAACTGAAATAATATGAAACATTGGTACATAACCTCACCAATGTGATTAAACATGAAAGATGCAAATATAATTATATTCATTCTTGGCAACATCGCATAGAGTAAACTTTAAGCATATAACAACGAACCTTTTCAATAAGATCCAAGATATCTTGATTGTCAATAAATTCAATGTAGCTCCAATTGATTTCTTCTTTAGTATATTCTTCTTGCTCCATTTTGAAGACATGCTGCAAAAATAGCTCGCACAATAATCATGAGTAAATAGTATTTTTAATATTTCAGGAGCAACTTTAAAATTAAATTGCGAACTCCTAGCAACCTGATTGAAATGTTGTTGGAGTTTCTCATTTGTCAAATTGATGCAAAATTGCTCGAAGCTGCAAAAAAAAAACACTTGGAATAACATATCATGTTATAACATAAGCAACATGTGAGATTCCTGAAACAACCCCTGGTACATGACAATGGTACTCAATAACTTAACTACTTAAGCCATTCAAAATATGAGAATTGATTGATTGGTTGGTCGACGGTCATAAAATTGGAATCTTTATGAACAAAATTAAGACAAAAGGTCAAAACCTTTACTGCTATCACGGCTCTTTGGCATATATTCAGTAATTTGTTTGTCAAAAGTTGGTTTTACTTTCCATCTTCTAGGTCAACAATGAAAACTAAAGGCATACCAGTGAAGCACCTGTTTGTCTTGAAACTCTCAAATCCGTATATGTCAAGCACTCCGATTATGTATTTCGAGTCTGGGTCTTGACCAATTGAACTATTAATCCTATCAACAAGCCTGCAATGCAAAATGGATAATATTACCAACTGTGGAAAACAAAACGGATTATCACACTAATCAGCTTTTAGTATTTAAATAGACAGTTCCTACTTCTGGTTATCCAATTATTTAGGAATCAGATTATCAGTTTCATACCATCTAACAAAACGATTAATCTAGCAACTGTGTAGCAAAAGTGAAACTTACCAGTCAAATAACCTTGAGTAAACAACTTTTGCTAGAGCATCTCTACTAATGGCAGCAGCTTCCGGATCTAGCTCTTTCGTGATGGTTTCATCACGTGTTACAATTACACGTTTGCAAAGAGAATCCTCTAAAGATTTCACGTCACACCTGAACACATATTTAGCTTGTTAGAACATTTATTTGTGCTTCTCACTCTCAAATAAATGGAACAGTATTTAGCAAAAATAAATAAATAAATAAATAAATAAATGGAACAGTATGTAACAATCTGTAATTTTAATTTGTGCATACTAAAGGTACCGGTTTCAGCTTGTTTATTTGTAAATATGTTGATTTTGATCATGTACTATCTCAAAAGGGTCAAACGGACCAAATCAAAAAAATTAGCTAGTAGAAGAAAACACTTGAAAGGGACAAAATTGACAAATGTCTATTTGTAATGCATACAACCTCCTAAATCATTTATACCAATATTAGATTATTATTGCAATTTTATTGTTTTCATGATCATGATTATTAATTAGCACGTGCATAATTTCTAAATAAATATTAAAAACATACAGAAAAAGGTGTTTGCAGGTAACCCCGCCCGGCCCTTTTTGTTGACCTAAATCCGATTTCCCTAGTTACCTAACTCGCCCGACCCACCCATCTTGCAACCTCTAGTGCATCTGTAATGACTTTGATCACTCACATGAACAGCTCTGCGGCAGTTTTGAGGTGGAACCAAGATTTTTCATCTTTGGGCATAGATGAGTCCATTTCCGTTCCTTTCGTAAATTCTATGTTCCCCAGATGAAGAATTGCAGCTACAACTCTAAATATTGCATCCTGTAGACAGAAATAAAAAAGCAGAAAAACTTAAACGCGTAATTAAACTTTTTGTTTGTAGTTTTTCTACATAGATGGCTTCTTAATGTACCTGTTCCTCGGAGTTGATCCCAACAACATCCATTGCAGTCTTTGTAGCAATGTATTCCTTTTGCTCATCTAACCCGTCAATTTTGTAGCAGTTTGATTGATTAAGATAATGGAATGTCTTTGGATCTCCCACTTTGAATCTTTTTTGATCCTGTAAGAAGAAAAGATATGATTAATACAGAAAAGGGTCGAAAGAAAGAAATTTAAGAGGAAGAATTTTATGCATAAAACATCCGAAGTCATTTTATTAACTGTATAACTCTAACAAAGCGGACAAAAAAGTGTATGATAACCCACACAGGCTGATACTGAATCGTACTAAAATGGTATGTTTCAACCCGATCCCGTTTGACCCATTACCCAGCCCGCACATTTTGTCACCCATGCATGTGATACACGGGGGTACCAACTAAATCTCCAGTATCATCCATAAACTACCACACAAAGTGGATTATAAGCAAACACTCTTACTAACTTTATTTTTAGAACAAAATACTTATAGGTAGGTAAACTTTTTGTTTGTTTAAGGGTCAATAAAGGAAAATTCAATAAAGTGAAAAGATATGTTAAAAAGAAGTTCAGAATCATATTCCTTATTTCTGTTCACCAAAACAAAGGGTGAAGACCCTTTACCTCGGGAGGTGCAGCACAGAGCATGTAGAAACAATGATAATTCCTCTCGGGGTCTGATAATTGACAAACACGAGATCTTTCCAACAAATATGTTCTGATGGCGGCCCCTGAGATTCTCCCCTTCTCATCAAACTGAATCTCAACAAACTTACCAAAACGACTGAAACAATAACAACAAGCAGGTATCAACAACTAATGTTTAAAAAAGATGCATGAATCATATAAGTACTTGCAAAAAGAATTTATTCCAACCTTGAGTTATTGTTTCGGACTGTTTTCGCATTACCAAAAGCTTCCAATACAGGATTGGACTACAACATGGAGCAAGCATAATAAGAATTTGATTAGTAATTGATATCTAATAAATAAACTTTGTTGGAGGACTTGACACTGGAAACACAATCATTTTAGAGTAGAGGTGGCAAAAGGGTAAAACAAGAAAAATAGTTTCAAGGAAACAGGTCAAATGGGTAGTCCAAAGGGATTATTTTATTGTATAATAATAAAACCTCCTCAATCTTTTTATTCAAAATAATAGATAATATTAATAAATAAAACTTTGAAATCAAATTTGCTCGAGTTATTTATATATAATTTGAACAAAAAGTGTTTCGGGTCAACCCAACTTGACCCGCTTGTATTCGCTTATACAAAAAGTTACATGTAACAAACTGTTACCCGGCCCGCTCATTTTTCTACCTATATCATGAAGTAACTTAATGTGAGGAGTAAACACCTCTAGAACTTTCTGTTCAACACTCCTTCCATCTGTAGAAGCTCTACCTCCCATGTAAGCAAGATATCGCATAAGCTGTTTTGTGCTTTCAGTTTTACCAGCTCCACTCTCCCCACTGACTAAAATTGACTGACTTATCCCTTCATTTATCATAACTCTGCACCAGATGATTTTTCACATTAGACGACGTATTGTAATTCCTTGATCAACCCGGATAGAAAATAAAACGAAATTGAACAGTAAATAAAATAATAAAATAGCGATAAACAATGTTTACGAACAAGATAATTGCCTGCTATGTGCCTATTTTAGCCTATATTTGATAAATAAGCTAGCCCTCCTAGATAGCACGCTACTTTCAGAGGTATACCAACTCTGATAATGTCACTCACTCATTCAAATATCTTTTTGACAATGATAATATGCATAAGAAATAGCTATCCTAAGCACTATAAATAAAGTCCCCAACTAACAAAGTAACAAGCCTAATACTGGTCCTAATTAACAAACATGATACTTATACTTATCCAATAAAATACCAACAATTATTATCCATGAAAATAGAATATATTCAAGTCTAACATACCACAATATACATGTTAAACAGTACCTATATGCTGCATCTGCAACTGCAAAAGGGTGGGGGCTCAATTCCCCAAACGCTGCCCCTTTGTACTGTTGCATCATATGGCTATCATACAAATGTGGCAATCTCGTGAAAGGATTTACGGCTATTAATATGCTCCCTGTGTAAGTCTGGTTGCACCATTTAAGTTCATTAGCTACAATCAAGTACCTGAGAATGTTTTTAGAAGGAAAAAAAAAATAATAATAATAGAACTCACATATATCTCATTAATGTCGTATCTAGATCTTAAGTTATTTAAGACCCCTGGTTCATGCAAATACGCTAGCTTTGTCATATCATCCACTCCGCATGGTGGTGCTTCCGCATCTTTCGGATATACATTTGATGACTTGGCAACAACCTATAAATATAATCATAAAGAAACAAGCATAAAATCCTAACCGCTCAAAATAGAGTGAGTTATTGGACAACGTATGCTAAAAAAATCAAAGCCCTCAATGACTAATCGTCTAATCAAATAACAAAATAACTAACATAATGACATAGAAAACTAAATAGAGGATTATAATTGAGGTTTTGACTTATTTCCACTTAAATAACAAATAAATAAATATATCAATGTCATAAGCCATAGGTTATGAAATAATACTCACCGTCTTTCCTGAAGTAGAAGCAACCTTGATTTCGTCACCAGTGACCGCAATAACTTCCCCATCAATCCAAGCATCCTCTACATCCTCCACCCAAACAAGTGACCCGACCCCTAGACTGACTGCCGCCTAGATTTGATAACAAGTGCCAATGCATTAAGAGAACTTCATTTAGTAAAGATATATAAATATAAATATAATCATCCAAAAGACCACGAACCACACAGTGTGAAAAAAAAAAATATCCCTTTCATAAATGTATATCAAACAAAATCATTCAAGAAGTAAAATGACTAAAAAGATTAAGTAGATCTATTATCTAACAAACGCATATCCGTTCAACTAAAACTCTATGAGTTCCACTGTGCTAATATATTGAAGTGAATAACAATAACAAAAGTATCCTAGTGATCTTCCTGCCTTCACATGTAGAATGTACTTCATGTTTGACTTAACGACTTCCACGTGAAGTTGCATACATAGATAACATAAAACGAGCTAGCATATTTGAAATATAAAACAAAAAACGAACTCACTCTAAACGCACTAAATAGTTGCATACGTAACTAATGTGTTTCGAAATTAGGAATTTGTTTAATGAGATATATATCCACATACCACAGCAAATAAGTTACAATTCAAAACAAATAATCATAAAAATAACAAAACAAACTTCCGATATTCTTCCGTATCGTCCCTACATTGCACCAATAAAACTTCCAGCAAACGGATAAAATAACACGAAACAGTCAATCATCATCTTATCACAACTAATTAACTTTTCACAAAATACATATATATATATATATATATACTAAACAACAACACATTTAACAAATACGTTGAGAATAATCGCATTTCGACATGGAAACAACTCAAACCTATGTAGATCATAATCACCTATAACTTAATCAAAACAAATTAACATACCATTAGCAATCAAACTCTCGGATCAGATCGGAAAACGTCACCGTTTCAAATCAATCCAAATCAGTTCAATCTACATCACAAAAAACAACTAAATCAGCTAAATTAGTCCAAATTTCAACAAAAAAATTGAAAACAATTAAAAATTTGAAAAAAAAAACCTTAATCGGTGAAATTAACAATGAATTGATGCGAAATTTGAAGTGAATCGATATAGTAAATACAGAGATCGAGTAGTGAAATGAATATCGAGCTGAATTTGGAAATGGAATTGGTGAGATTTTGGGGGAAAAATGGAATCCCTAAATTATCGGGGTGATGACTGTTTCTAATTTTTTTCTTTTGGTTTTCAAGTTTTGAGTTTAGCTTAGCTGGGTTTCGGAATAGGGGACTTTCATCCCACGTTGTTCGCCCCCTTTTCACTAAAATTCTTTTTTAAGTAATTTATAAATTTAATTAAAAACTATCTAAATTAATAATTGTTTGTAGATACTTGAATTGTGGTTATAAAATTGATATAAGAGCCTCCGTAATGTTATATCCGTAATGATATGTATTTTAACATGTTTATATTATTGTCTGAGGTTCTAAATAACGCGTTAAGGCATACTATACCGCTGAGGTACGACGAAAACTTATAAGGCGTCTTTGTTAGACGTGACGGCAAACAAATGTGGTCATGGTGCGCCTTAACGCGAGTTTTTTGTAACACGTTATCAAAATTTTTAAAAAAAATATATGTTTAAAAATAGTTAAAAATGGTTATAAAAATCATTTAATTGTAAATTTGTTACTATATCTTTGAATATAACATCCATTTTTCTTCGCTCTTTTGGAACCGGTACAGAAATGGGTGTTTTATATATACTCAAATGTTAAAACAGATTTTTTGATAATTTATTGATATTTATATAACTTAATAATAGTATATATATATATAGGGACAAGTTCATATAAAATAACATTTAGAGTAAAATAGGTAAAATAACAAAGGACATTAATATGTATTTAAAGAAGTTAAAATGTAACCCTTATCATTTAATATTTTGAATTTAATTATTTTTCCACTTATTTATCTATTTATATTTATTTTAATTTTCTTGATAGTGCTTTAGAATATATTTGTATATGAATTTAAATATATTTTTATATTTTGGAAAATTATTTATGTCTATTCATTTTGTAATGATTCATATGCTAAATCAAGTATGTGTATCAAATTATTTGATTATATGCATCAATTATATTGTAGTGCATCATACTTGTTTTATGGTGAATCAAAAATTGTCAATTTTAACCTCCAAATATAGTTGATGCATCAGACATTTTACCTCATGCATCTAAAAACTTCCTACAAATATAAATATTAGATACTTTTAATTAATTTAATAATAACCGTTACATTTTTATTAATTGATGACCATTTATTGAACAACATGTTATTTAGAAATTCAATTATGACATTAAAGAAAGTTAATGACATTTTTGTTGTTTTACTTAGTTTACTATAAGTTATACTTTACAAGAACCAACCCCTATATATATATATATATATATATATATATATATATATATATATATATATATATATATATATATATATATATATATATATATATAAAATTATAAAATATATTAAAAATTTTGTCACCTTGTCACGTTTTAAAAAACGTCATGTCTCGTCATTTTCTGCAAAGCATGAGGCTTACTCATGTTATCACGCCACACCTTACGTTATTTGTAAGTTTGGTATTGTCACGTCATGATACGTCAACTTTTTATAAACCATAACTTTTTGTAAACTTAGTTGCTTACATCATATAAGCTTATAAAGTTCATATTTAGGTCCTATTTTAATATAATATGAATAAAAAAAATTAATAGTTATACTCATTTGTTTATCTTTCCTTTGTTCATACAGATGAACTTTGTTTTATGGACTTTCATTCTATAAATTTTTAAAAATAATGCATTAATTTTCTATGAAAATTCCACGTATGCTCCATGTAGGATATCAACCTCCTCTATAAAGCCCTATAGCGGATGCTTTGAAGTTGGTATATTTGTTTGATACAAATAATTATAGTTATGACAATTTTTACTTATTAAAGATTTACTTTAAACATAAAAATGTTCCATAATTAAGGTTAATGACGAGATAAAAGAGTATAGATCATATGTTGTTAATAGATTATCACCACTTTCGGGGTTAAAAAGTTATATATGTGCACATATCACGAAGATGACTTTGTAGTTGATGTTCCGCTTATAAGTAAGGGTCGAGGGGAGTCGTCTATGGGTTGTGCCTAGACCAAAACACTATACTTGTGGGTTTTTTGCTTTAACTCACATACTCAAAGTTTGTATATGCTTTTTCAATTATAAGACCCATTTTTTAAGTAATTGGAATTTAGACTATAAGTTGCACTAGAAGTTATAACTCTAAGTTAAGATTTTTATATTTTTAAATTATTTTTTCTACTAGATTTTAGAAAGAAGAAAAGATTGAATATTCCGCTTCGTCACCCAAATATACTCTATTTATGTATAGGTGTATTGATTTTTGTTGTATAGTTACTTTTTCTCATTAGTGGAAAAGAATATGCTTATAATGTAGTTGTTTATCTACTCAAACTATAATGAAAAATAGTTTATTTAACATTTAAACAACCATCTAATAAGTTACTCGATACATGTAATAATAGTAATTAATTGTTTCAAACATGATATCGAAACCGCTATAAGTTAATTAAGAAGTTAATAAATGTGATCACTTGGTTAATGGTTGATTGGTTAGTATGTATTTGACTATGTCTATAAACATAGAATTTTTTTATTAACAAAGTTCATGTATAATAATAAGAAGGGGTTTTTTTTATTAAAAGTTACTATAATTGGTAACAGCTTATAATTTTGTAGGTTGATTTTGTGGACTTTGTTTTTTGATGTAGATTTGGTCATGATAATAAGTGATTCTCCAAACATGATACCAAACACATTGTCCAAGCTAATTAAAAAAATGTCAATAAGTAGATATATTAAGCAAAATGTCCTATTCAAACAAAACTTATAAAAAAAATGTCAATATTGTCCGTTCATAAAGTTGTAAACAAGTTGAGCGTTTAGCAAATAGTTTTTATATAAATAAACAAATACGGTTAAATACTTGAATGCACTTGTTAATTCGCTTAGCTAAATGGACAAAACAAAAAATAATATTTGTTTATTTAATCCGCGATAGCGCGGAAAAAAAATTGAATCGTAAATTTTATGTTTGTGTAGATTTTAATTTATTATGAAAAAATAATGTTATACGTATAATACATATATATTTTTATGTTTATACACATGTTGTTTATAATTATAATAACATATAACACATTTACTTTTATATAATGTTTTGATATTTTGTATTACGAGATTTTAGAATAATAATAAGGTAATCATAGTCCAAATTGAACGATTCTATAAATAAATTATAATAATGTCTTTTATTTTAGTAGAGATGGAATAAAAGAGATAATATAATTAGATATTGTAAAAAGGTGTAAATGAAAATAATCTTTGATGAAATCAACAATCTGATCTAACGGTTGATATCAAAGAAGTTAACCCATTCAATGGACCTTATTTTGACATCTCTCATTTAATGTCTTTTTTATTATATATTAAAAATTAAAGATTAAAGATTAAAAATTACATTCATGACATTCGTTTATAGGCTTTTATAATTATATAATACAAATTCAAATACAATCATTTTGTTATCATTTTTCCGTGTATAATGCATAATTGCTAAAATTAGTGACAATAATTTCATAAGTGAAACCAAAAAATTATTGAATATTTTAGATAACTTAATATTATTTTAATTTTTTTTGGTTAACATAATTATTCAACTCGTTTTGCGAGCCGACTAAACCCAGAACGGAGTTGTTATATACATATTTTATGTAGGATTTATAACGTATATTTTTCGCTTATTTATTTATGTTCGTTAAATATTTGAACAAACAAGCATAAACAATCATGAACAATCTTATCTACGAAATGATCATGAAATATGTTTGTTTAAATGTTTATGTTTGCTAAGATTAAACTAACGAACATAAACGAACAAGTTATGTTTATATTATTCGATTTGTTTACAATCCTACCATTTATTTGCGATCGATTATATTTAAGATATGTCATATATACAATAGTAGTACTTTAGACATGACTATCACAATGAATATATTTATGATATTTGTTTAAAATGAAACAAGTTAAATTAATTTGGTTTTCTAGCAACGTGGATTTCTAGTTATTATTAAAATAAAACGACGTCGTTGACATGGCCGACAAAATCATCTTTTGACCTAATCACAACTTAAGGAGGGAGTAACTTTCAAAATGGAAAAAGGGTTCATAAAAAGCAATTCCTTTTTCAACTTCAAATCCATTCAATTATTATTTTTTGCAACTTCTTTTTTTAGTAAAATGATTATTAGGGGCCTTGGGGGTGTTTGTTCGTCATATATAATAGACTTATAAGTTTATGTAAATTTTGATAATCTTATAAATTCAATTTTTCTGACTTATGAGCTTATCAAGTTGAGTTTATGGTTTATTTTAGCTTATAAGCTCAACTTGATAAACTAATAAGTTGGAAAAATTGGACTTATAAACTTATCAAAATTTACATAAACTCCATTACCTAAGCAAGCTGAAACAAACCCCGTTCACTAACTTTACTTGTAATGTTAACAATAAATAATCAAAGAACGTTAACTAAAAATAAACTTTAATAACCTTTTATATGAGTACGATTACTATTTTTATTTTTTTTGGAATGACAACTATTACATTATCTAACATATTTATCTACATTTTTATTTCTTAAAATACTCAAATTCTTGATTAGTAAATCAATAAATCACTTATATACGAATATTGAGGTATATGGTCCGACAACCGAAAACGACTCGAACATAAAACCTACACGACCAAAGAGCCCCGCTGCCAAGTAAAACTGCCCCGTCTCCGGGCTAACCTGCCCCGTCTCCGGGCTAAGGAGCCCCGTCTTCGGGCTAAAGAGCCCCGTCTCCGGGTACCGCCCTGATTACCTCGGACATCGCCGAGATCACCTAGGTCGTTACCGAGCAACACCTTGGACACTGCTGAAGTTCTCAGGGTGGTCAGCCCCGTCACCGTGGTGACCTGACCCGCTCTCGAGCAAGACCGGGCAAACTGCCCTAAACCCAGAGCGGTACAAACACACCGGGGTGGTCAGCCCCGTCACCGAGGTGACCTGACCCGCTCTCGAGTAACCGCCAAGACACTAGCCCCGTTACCGGGGTGGCCATCCCCGTTACCGGGGTAAGTTGCCCCGCTCTCGAGCAACTGCTGCACCATTACCGGGGTGGCAAGCCCCGTTACCGGGGTAAGTCGCCCCGCTCTCGAGCTCCACTCCGGAAACCGCCATGGCTTAGCCCCGTTACCGGGCACAGCCTACCCGGTTGGCCTGGCTGCCCGGTAACGCTAACTTCTATCCGGCATACGCTTAAGTTGACCTGACGTCGCAAGCATACATGCTTACGTCAATTACCCATTTGTGGATCATAAAGTAACGGCCCATGGGTGTAATCATTGGGCCTCAGCCCATAAATGGAAACCATAGTCTCAGGCCTATAAATACCCCTCTGATCAATGTCAGAGGGCAGGTTGTCAATCATTGCATTACTCACACACACACGTTCAAGAGCAGTTTTTCCTACTCTCTTACGTCACACCCGCTAATCATTACCTCACCTTAGGCTCGTTAAGAGCTTGGTAGGTTTGCACTGCTCTCGCAGGAGTTCGTAAGGATTAGCCAACACCCCTAACCCTTGAGCCCCGTCAATCGTTGCTCAAACATTAGCGCCATCCGTGGACCGTTATAGAACAACGGTTTTTCACTAAGTTTTCTCCTTAACCCTTCACCCCCAATGGATTCAGGCCCTGCCATGAACCCCCCTCCGAGCAGAGAGGATCCTCCTCCCTCGGTTGACATCAACACCACCCCCCCAAACTCCCAAGTCACTGGATCAGGAGATGGGACGGGGAATGCTAGAAGGATTAGTGAAGAAAACCTATCTGGTGTCCGGACCAGACTTTACCCTTTCGGGTATAACGACACAGCGAAGTGGAAGTGCCTAGCACGGGAGAGGCAGGCCAGTCAAGTTATCAAGGCTTCCAGATGGGAAGGCCTCCAATTATCACTCCAACCCAGAGCTTCCCACAACTTGTTAGCTTGGAAACCTCCACTCTAAACCAACAGCCATCTCCCACTCCCACTCAAACCCCTTCCAGAGAACAGCCGTCAGTAGAAGAAGCTTTGGAGATTTTGAAGGCCGCCTTGTCCCAACAACAAACACCTCCACCGACTCCACCTGCACAAAACGACTTCCTAGCCAGGCTCATAGAAACATTGAAGCCCAAGCCTGCGCCACAACCCATTCCAGAGGTCAATGCAAGTGTCTTGCTCGCACAGTTGGTTAATGAGTTGCAAAGGCAAAAGGCACCAGAGCCTACCCCTCCTCCGCCCCCACAAGATACCACTCAAGAATTACTCAGTTTGCTGAAGGGCCTCGTGGGAGAGAGGGAAGGACCATCTCGGGTAGCAACCATGCCTACCTCTGTGGTGAACTCTAAGTTTTGTGATTGGGTGGCAAGATATCCCATCCCAGACCGACAGAGAGTTCCCTCTATAGTCGGCACCTATGATGGAACAAGAGACCCAGAGGATCACTTAGCACTTTTCGAACAAGCTATCATGACAGAAAAGTGGGTAGACCCGGTAGCTTGCCACATGTTTCCAGGGACGTTGCAAGGTTTCGCTAGAGATTGGTTCACAAGCCTCCCAGAGAAAAGCATCTATGATTTCTACGACCTTAAAGCCAAGTTTACCTCCAACTTTTTTCAACAGAAAAAGCAAAGGAGAACCCATCTTGAGGCACATCTCATACGCCAACGAGAAGGGGAAGGCCTGCGAGAGTTCATCCTCCGTTACACACAAGAGTGCCAGAAGATACCAGGCCTACCCGAAAGTCAGCAAATATCCGGGTTCACACTCTCACTACTCCCAGGCCAACTCCAAGAACGGCTCGCAACACGAATCCCAGTTACCTTCAAGGAGACCACAGATGTTTGCTACAATTATTTAAGGTCAAAGGAAACGATTGCTTTGGCAAGAAGCGTAACAAGTGCCAAAAGAGAAAAGACATGGAGCGGACTAAGTCCTGGAGGGTCAAGCAGGCAAGACTCACCTAGTGGAGAGGGTAGTCGTCATGACAACCACAAAGAGGACCGACGAGATAACAGACAAAAGCAAAGGTTTGCTCCTTATGACAAAGCCTCACTAGCCTCTAGCCTCAACAAGTCTCCCATATAAATTTTGAAAACCGAACAAGTATGTGCGACATTCAAGCCTCCCCGCCCAATGACCTACATGTCAGGGAAGAAAAACATGAACAAATATTGTGAATTCCATGAAGCCCATGGACATGACACAAATGCATGTAGAGAGCTCCAGTCCGAAATCAAGCGAGCATTGGAAGAGGGACACTTGGAACACCTTGTCACGGGAGTAAAGCAAGTGATGGAACCCCCGCTCAAGAAGACCTTTGCATGGCAAAAGAGAGCACACATGGAGGACCCAGGACCACCAGACGGACATGTACTCTAGTCCTCCAAACACCCCTCAAATCGACGACATACTACATCCTGAGAGACTATAAAAATCCTAACAAGGTCATGGAATACCATGTATTGAACTATACATGTTTTAGATAGAACAAAATGCTTGATAGAGCACATCTATGTAGTCATCTATGTTGCTAATAAAAAATCATCTTTTTCCTATCATACTTTCCCCCAATCAATACCAACTTGGTAACAAACTACTCATAGCTATATATATATAAAAAAAATTAAGTGTAACAAGCCACATAAGGCATACAAGGCTAGGCTGAACACAAATATTTGTCTTTCTTACCTATTGGAGGAAGGATAAGCACTCCCTATTAAACAGAGAATACGGGCAAGCTAGGCCCCAAGTGGGAAGGCCCTTACAAAGTCGAAGAGGCAAATGAGAGCGGTGCCTACACCCTCTCTGACATGGCAGGATTCCCCATCCCCAGGACCTGGAACGCCATGAACCTAAAAAAATGTTATGCCTAGGAAATTTTGTACGTTATGAACTATACAAGGACTGATCAAATTCTCACATGTAATGATCAGGTCCACGTTTTGTACTATGAAATATCCTTATTTTTAATGAATACAACTTTTGGCTTCCAACACTTGGCTTGTAGGTCATTATTTATATGTTACGTCTATGTATGATACAAAAAAGAAATCCAAGGCCTACTAGGCAAACACATATTTATCCGCCCTCAACTCCATGGGAGAAAGGGTAAGCACTTCCTACGGAAGCGATCTCGCGAGAACACAAAAATAAAATGCATGCAATAAACAAGAAAATAGAAATATGGCACAGCCATAACAAAAAGAGTTGCCACCGCAATCACATAAATATATAATCATACATAGTCTCGAAAGTAAGCAACACCATACGTACAAAATACATAGTCTGAATGATAAAGGGAGGTAACCCCAAAAGTACACCAAGCCCTCTCATGCCTCACAAAAAGAAAAAAGACAAACAAAATGAGACAAGAGGGAAGTCACTACTTTCCTTTCTTCTGATTCTCCAACGCCGCATCCTTCCTGACCATCTCCAGAATATCCTTCGCCACTAAGTTGGGATCAACCGCAACTCGAGTCAGGATAGGGTAGTCGTGGCGCTTAAAGACCCGAGTCCGCTCAGTAACTTTATCTTTCGCTCTCTCACCATGATACTTCGTAAAGACATCGCCAGATAAATCAGGGAACTCCTCCTTAAGGGCCGCAACAGCCTCATACCTCCCATAACCACGGGCTGTGGTGTTAAGATTAGTCACCGCATCCAAATACTGAGGATGAGTATGTACAACCCTAAATATATCAGGCATCGAAACAATCAAAGGGAAGTGTTTAGCTACGGCCCTCCTAAAAAACAAGGGAGGTATTTAGCTACGGCCCTCCTAAAAAACAAGGGAGGTATTTATCTACGGCCCTCCTAAAAAAAAAAGGGAAGTGTTTAGCTACGGCCCTCCTAAAAAACAAGGGAGGTATTTAGCTACGGCCCTCCTAAAAAACAAGGGAGATATTTATCTACGGCCCTCCTAAAAAACAAGTGAGGTATTTAGCTACGACCCTCCTAAAAAACAAGGGAGGTATTTATCTACGGCCCTCCTAAAAAAAAAAGGAAGTGTTTAGCTACGGCCCTCCTAAAAAACAAGGCAGGTATTTAGCTACGGACCTCCTAAAAAACAAGGGAGGTATTTATCTACGGCCCTCCTAAAAAACAATGGAGGTATTTAGCTACGACCCTCCTAAAAAACAAGGGAGGTATTTATCTACGGCCCTCCTAAAAAACAAGGGAGGTATTTAGCTACGGCCCTCCTAAAAAACAAGGGAGGTATTTATCTACGACCCTCCTAAAAAACAAGGGAGGTATTTAGTTACGGCCCTCCTAAAAAAAAAAAAAGGAAGTGTTTAGCTACGGCCCTCCTAAAAAACAAGGGAGGTATTTATCTACGGCCCTCCTAAAAAACAAGGGAAGTGTTTAGATACGGCCCTCCTAAATTACTCTTAGTAATTTTAACAAGGGAAATATTTTGATACGGCCCTCCTAAATTACTCCTAATAATTTTAACAAGGGAAGTGCTTGTCTACGACCCTCCTAAATACGTCTTCGGCTACATTGTCACACTTTCCTCCTAAATGATGATAAACAAAGAAAAGAGGGGGAAAAGTGGTAACCTAGCTAAAAACAAAAACCCTAATAATTCTAACAAGGGATTTCACAAAGATCAAAAGGAGCAAAACAAAAATTTAGGAGAGGAACTCACTTGACAAAGGAAGAAAATCACCACCAATCGCCGGAAAAAAGACACCACCGCCGCCGCCGTGGACTGCAGTCAACCACCACCGCCGTCCGCCCTCAACCACTGCCGCCACAATCCGCCTTAATTGGTGGTGGCGGTAGTTGGTGATGTGTTTTTCTTGGGTGGTTTGGTTTTCTTGCTTAAGGCTAAAATAAAAGAGGTAGAGAGAAAAAGGAGTAGGTGAAAAAATTGAAAAAGGTAAATGAATGAAAGTAAAAAGGAATGAGATGAATTTATAGAAAAAATTTTAGGGGGGAAAAATAAAAAGGTTGAAGTTTGAAATTTTGAAACGTTTCGAAAATGTTAACAAAAAATCAAACTTGGGGGGGCTATTGAGGTATGTGGTCCGACAACCGAAAACGACTCGAACATAAAACCTACACGACCAAAGAGCCCCGCTGCCAAGTAAAACTGCCCCGTCTCCGGGCTAACCTGCCCCGTCTCCGGGCTAAGGAGCCCCGTCTCCGGGCTAAGGAGCCCCGTCTCCGGGCTAAAGAGCCCCGTCTCCGGGTACCGCCCTGATTACCTCGGACATCGCCGAGATCACCTAGGTCGTTACCGAGCAACACCTTGGACACTGCTGAAGTTCTCAGGGTGGTCAGCCCCGTCACCGGGGTGACCTGACCCGCTCTCGAGCAAGACCGGGCAAACCGCCCTAAACCCAGAGCGGTACAAACACACCGGGGTGGTGAGCCCCGTCACCGAGGTGACCTGACCCGCTCTCGAGTAACCGCCAAGACACTAGCCCCGTTACCGGGGTGGCCAGCCCCGTTACCGGGGTAAGTTGCCCCGCTCTCGAGCAACTGCTGCACCATTACCGGGGTGGCCAGCCCCGTTACCGGGGTGGCCAGCCCCGTTACCGGGGTAAGTCGCCCCGCTCTCGAGCTCCACTCCGGAAACCGCCATGGCTTAGCCCCGTTACCGGGCACAGCCTACCCGGTTGGCCTGGCTGCCCGGTAACGCTAACTTCTATCCGGCATACGCTTAAGTTGACCTGACGTCGCAAGCATACATGCTTACGTAAATTACCCATTTGTGGATCATAAAGTAACGACCCATGGGTGTAATCATTGGGCCTCAGCCCATAAATGGAAACCATAGTCTTAGGCCTATAAATACCCCTCTGATCAATGTCAGAGGGCAGGTTGTCAATCATTGCATTACTCACACACACACGTTCAAGAGCAGTTTTTCCTACTCTCTTACGTCACACCCGCTAATCATTACGTCACCTTAGGCTCGTTAAGAGTTTGGTAGGTTTGCACTGCTCTCGCATGAGTTCGTAAGGATTAGCCAACACCCCTAACCTTTGAGCCCCGTCAATCGTTGCTCAAACATTAAGCTTTATTGTTTTTTTACTTACAAAGGATAATAAGTAGCTTTACATGTTGAAGATGGTTTACTAGTTACACATTTTGATATCCTTACAAAAAATTTCAAGTTCGAACCTCTTACATAAAATTTTAAAGGTGGTTAAAGAAATGATTGAAAAATTGTCGAAAAAATACACTAGCTAATCCATTTACATTTGAGTAGCATTTTTCGGAAAACCTAAACATAAAAACTTCTTATTCCGTTTAAGCGGAATGAGTCGTTTAATCTGTAATCATTATTATCCAAAGTATGATTGGTCATATTTTACCTCGAATAACACTATTATTGCATATCCCTTTTCATATTTGAACATTTATTCCTACAGTGAAAAGTGTTAGAATCATATAATCGTACTCAATATTTGGGCAATCGGATATCGTTAGTTACTTAAATTAGTTGGATTAAAATATAATTTTAATGACACAATTTTAATACTACAATTATTGCTGGTAACAACTTTTAGCATATGTGAAAAATTACATTATTTATATGTACATTTTCAATAACCGCCACCTATCCGATATCATCTATGAATTTTACAAAAAAAATTGCTAAATGTTTTACCCATAAACTCAAGATTATGAATAACGCAAGACGTGACGTGACGACATTGTCGAGCCTTAAGACATGACGTGACAATATCACAGAACTTTAATATATTTTATAATTTTATATATGATTTTTTATATGGTTTTACTATTTTTTAGTTATATAGCTATAAAAAAATGGGCTAATTGTTTGGAAATGCATCGAACTTTACATCAAAAACTATTGTATGCATCCATCTTTAATTTGGCCTATTGTATGTATCTAACTTTCAAAAATCTCTATTGTATATATCCAACCAATGAAATCTTAGCAAACCGATGATGTGGCAACTTACGTGGCACATTATATGGATGACACGTATTGTTGAATACATACAATAGCAGATTTTTGAAAGTTGGATACATACAATAGAGATTTTTGAAAGTTGGATACATACAATAGACCAATTTAAAAATGGATTCATACAATAGTTTTTGATGTAAAGTTCGATGCATTTCCAAACAATTAACCCTAAAAAAATCATTATCTAACATATAGTCATCAATATACAATTAAATGATCTTTATAGTCATTTTAAACTATTTTTAAGTTTTTTTATTTATTTTATTTTAAACTTCCGTAACTTGTTACAAAAAACTCACGTTAAAATGTATTGACACATTTTTAGACGTCACACCTAATAAAAAGTATGCTAAACAACTTTAAACTATAACAACACTCATTATTTAAAGTAAAAGTAAATTAAAAATAAAGGGTCTGGCTATTTTATAGGGGGAAAACGATTGATATGCCTAATTACATAAGACTACAAATAGGTCTAAAATTATGATTGGGTGGTTAAATAAATGATTGGTTGATATGATGAGAGATAAGTAATGGAAATACATGTGTCATGTTTTGTGTGGATTAGCCATATTTAGGCTTATGTATCACTTCTCTTTATAGGGAAAGCATGACGGAATTTATTTGAAAGCGATTTCAGACAAACCGCGTAAGAAATAAAGAACATCACACTCTCGAAACGAAAGGTGTAACACACGCGCTGCTAAGAACCTGGTGTAATAAGCTTAAGTGGAGTGCACGTGCATAAAGTGAGAGTGGGTTAGATTAAAGACAACGTGAATGCATGTAGAAAACAAAAGTGCACCGCCACCAAAAGAGCCCAAATTAAGTAAAAAGAGAATGTCACGAAATGTCTTCTTTTAATATTTTAAATCTTTTTTTCAAATTAAGATTAAAATATTCAATAAAAATAGACTCGAACCCGTTTATAAAAAGTTTGTACATCAATAATAACCGTTATGTATTTTTTAGAAATAACCCTTTTATGAATGTCTAAACATTTTAAACATAACTTCTAGACGGGAATATGATAGTTATGGCTTCTAGACGAGAATTAAGATCATCCCACAAAATATGACATATACATTGGAGAAAAATGTGAAAGCGATAATCAAAATCCGGTTTCATGTTATGCAAAATTGGATTATTGAACATGTGATAACCTAAGAGTCGTTCAAACATATAATGAAACTCAAAAATGAAAACGTAGATAAGGACTTGATTCGTTCCACGAGCATTATGAGTAGACTTTTCTTTACGAACCTAAGATGAAAATTTCTGTGTACAAAATAATATTGTGTTTAAAAAAGCCTTAATGTATAATGAGGAGTTGTAATTCCTAAAAGGACACAAAACTTGACTTGAATCAACACGATATAAATTGGATAGGTTTAAGGTTAACGGGTTCTTATTCATTTAACGTTATGAATCAAAACGGGAAGGAACATGTTCACCTTTGAATGTGATAAATATGCCATATCATCTAGTATATAATCGTCTTAGCATACATAGTAGGGAGTTTGGCCACTTCTTATACGAGTCTAAGTTAGTACAAAACTAGTGAACTTGGATCATAAATGTGATAAAAAGTTGATTATGTTCGAGAAAAGGATGACTCATGGTCACGTTAATACGTTTCAAAGTTTAAAACATAGCACAACTAGGCTTTCTCTTAATCCCACTTTCGAACAAGCAATCAGAAACTAAACTTGTTAGGTAGTTTTTTCTTCTCACCTCCGGAACCATATTTACTGGATGCGCCATTGGATCCACCCTATGGTCGGGACGACATAGTACACAAACTCGTTTCATTAGCCTTTTATTTTGAAGTTTTTAAGACATTTTTTTCTTTCTACTTTGATTTTATCCTCAAACACAATGTTCCTTTTAAGATAAATAGATTGGGCTCTCGAGACCCGGTATAACTTTTGATTTATATATTTAGTAGGCTCTTTAGTACCGGTCTTCTTACATTAAGGTCCAACATAAACTTCGTGTTCTTATAGGATAGTTGTATTCATATTCATAGGATTAATAAAACAATGTAACATGTATATATAAACTGATGTTAGAAAATAACCGAAGCTTTCTAGTATCTTTGGGTCGTTTAACTGAACGGTAAAAGATTTCATATTTTTCGTTCACTTACATTCCATTTTCTTGAGGCGGATGGTTAATCAAAAACTCCCAAAATCCCAAATATTGTTTTTCTATATATATCAACACTTTCATATATCGACTTGATTGTGTATGTTCATCACGTTCTAGTATAAGTAAATGTGATGTGCACAAATATAAGGAGTTGTTATTCATTTAACGAGCTTGTTTGGGTCGCCTCTCGCATTATCAAATCCATCCAAACATGGCATAGGTTTAATTTATGTTTTGTGTCCTCTTAATCAAAACAGCCCCGGGTCACTTAGTCATATAACGTCACATGTTGTGTAACAATTTGACTAGAAAATGATATTTAGTTTGAATTAACGTCAAGATTTTAACTATTAATCATTTCAATCCGTTACAAATATTGAAACGGGGTAATTATTTTTTCTCTTTTTTTTTTGTTATTCAAGATTAGCCTTGATTCCGGTATAATTACACCACCAGAAATGGCAATTGTAGTACCGATTCCTTGGCTAATGTCTCGATGCCTCGCTGCCTGCCATGGTTTATGATCTCGAGAATATCAGGAAAATGAATGAAAACAAAAGAGCTCCTATATGTTTGTATGAATAACCAGATATAACAACTGAGAGAAAAATTGCGAAAACACAATATAAACACAAGAAATGGTTATTAACCTTAATGAAAAATTATATTTAATTTGGGTATCTAATGATGAAAACGAGTATTTTTAAGTCCGTACGTTGCATCGGCTTTAAAATAATTACACAATTACAGGTCAAGTTGAATCAATAGGGATTTAACGTGTATAATTAAACATCGGCTTATAATTTTAAAGTTGAGTAAAAGGTATTTGATTTTTGTAAAGTTTTTTTCTCAATATTTAAAAGAAACGATGATAGACTCTAAACTTACGAATAAAACACACCCACACACTAATGATCTTTAAATAGATAACTTACTCGGTTTCGAACATAAAACATTCGATAAAAACCAATAATGATTTTTCATCAAATTAACTTAGTTTTTTTATTCTTTTAATCCAGTTTTAAGTTTACTCAAAGGTTTTTTTTTATACTATTTACCAAATATTTTGTTAAATGTTAGGTTTGAAAATGAACAAACTAGATTTGAAAACAATTTTGATGCATTATTAGTATCCCAATTGTTGACAAAATGTGGGCGGGAACATCTCAAGGGGTTAGGGGAATCAAAACTTAAAGGTAAACCTTTTTAATATTTTACTTCAAGAAGCTATAAAGCGTCAAAGAACATCGGCTCCAACAAGCGAATTGGGACAATATAAGGCTACAAATTTCTCTGTCACTCTGGGTATTGAGGGGTTTCACAATTTTGACATTTTGGCTTGTTGAAAAGAAAGAGAAGTATAATTTCCCATTTAGCCGCTATGGCTCGGGATTTATTATCCGTCCAAGCTTCGACGGTGGCTTCTGAATCGGCCTTTTCCGTTAGCGGTAGAATAATATCGGAAAGAAGGTCAAGACCCTCAAGGCGTAGAAGTATGTGTATGCTTGAAAGATTGCTTGGACGGAGTCGAAAGGATACAAAATGTAACAACGTTAGAAGGCCCACTATTACAAGACGCCGAAGAAGTTACTGGACAAGAAGAAATCGAAATGGGGATATCACCTACAATTAGCGAAGTAGATGAAGGTGAATTTGAAGAATTTGATGTAGAATCCGAGGAAGAAGAAGAAGAAGAAGACTAGTTAAGTGTATTCGGGTGATGGCAATGCCGAAGCTCGATATACTTTACTACACGATTGTATTAAATTGTCATAGAAGCTATGTTTGTGTTTCATATTTTTAGTTGTAGTTTTATTATTTAAATTTGAAATAAAAGCTATGTTTATATTTTATATTTTTTCCAAATTCGAATCCGAAAAAAACCCGAAAAAAAACTAACCGATTAAAACCGGTTCAAAACCCAAAAAACCGATTCCGAAAATCTTAAACCAAAAAAACCGAATGCGAGAAAACAAGTTTAACCGAAATCGGATTTTTTTATTACCGGTTTTTTAAAAAACGAAAACCGATTAAAACCGGTTTCTTACACCTATACTCGTGAACACTTGTTCTTCAAGTGTGGATATTTAGGTTTGGTTAAAAGTGTGTCAATTTACTCAAATCCCCGCTACAATACAAAAGTGTTTCTTTCCCACACTTTTTAGTGCGAAACTTATAAATTTATTCGCAATTATTGATGTATTCAATTTGTAAACATTTATAAGTGCGAATAAAGTGATAAATTCTATACATTTTTTTAAAAAACGCGTAGGATAAAATGAGTCCAAATGACTAATTTTTCTTTTTTTTTAGTAAGATCATAATGTTTTACAATGTGTAACGATCACTTAGTACACATACAAATACAAGTATAAAACGATTAAGTTTTGAAAGTTCAAGATACCATGAGTGAATAATTTCATTCGGTTTTGAAATGCCTAAATCATGTAGAATATGTTTCGTACATGTATTCAACAGGGGTTGGGAGCCCGCGCTTTGCAACGGATATTAAAAATGTAAATTAAGAATAATTATTTAAGAATTTATAAAAGATAAAAATAAAAATCATGATAAAATTAAAGTTTAATAAATATCGAATTAGATAAAGAAAAAAAAAACTTTAACTATAAAATCTATAATTTATAAAAAGTGTTTGTAGATATAAAATAAAGTTTTAATAAAATATAGGATAAAAAGGTGTAAAAAACGATAAAGTTGATTATCAAACGTAAGAAAATAATCAAAATATAAACGAAATAATAATACATATCCAGAAAAGTTAAAAAATAAAACTAAAGGGTTGTTTTGTTATATTCTAAAGTTTAAGTGCAAAGAGTCATTTTTAAAAGTTTAATTATTTCAAAAGTATGGTGGAATAAGTTCAAACCCCGAGTAGAGAGACTAATGTGCCCAAACCCTCAACCATTGTGCTAGCTACCACAATTGTTGTTAGATTTATCGGTAGTTTCTGTTACATATTGAATATATATAAAATCAGAAGTGACACTTCATGTGTCACTTCCAAAATTATATATATGGTAATGTTACTCGAGTTGAGTTACATAAATACTCTTTTGACCTTGCTTATATATGCGTTTTCGAAGTAATTGACGTGCAAATAGGAATACAAAAGTATATTACAACAATAACTTAATTTTTACAATAAACCTTATGGTAATTTTTTTGTTTGATTATTAATTCGGAAATAGATAGATGAACTTAGAAATGGAACGAGAAGTACGAGTAGATCGTCTAGGTGAAAAGATGAAATAGAACATTTGATGAAAATAAAAGCAACTTTCTTGTATATAACTCGTTTTTTACTTTTATCGTGTAGATGAAAGGTATATATAAGATGTATCTTTTTGTATGTGTAGATGAAAGGTATATATAAGATGTATCTTTTTGTATGTCACCATTAACTTACTTTTTTCATACAGAAGCATTCTAATACCGATGATAGCAATTAATTAGAACTAGTGATCTTCCATAGATTCAAAATAAGCGTCCAAGTGGTTAATACCCCAACTGTCACACAACTATGACGAGGCTTTTCGCCCATGCTTACAATAATCAATAATAACAAGTCGAGTCTAAAACCAAGCCTACAATTAATCCCCATACTTACATTCTTCACTTTCAAAAGAGACTTCATCTTTAGAAATATTTCCAACTCTACCTCGTAACTAATAATCCCCAAACTTTAACTGTAAAGCACCAGTTCCTGAAATCTGATCCACCACATACTCTGCTCGTACAAAACCCAACTTGGCACCAACACCAAACGACAAAGCGAAATCATTCCACTTCGCTTTCGGATCATTTCTCGCAAATATGTATCCGGGTACCTTTTTCACTCTAGCCCCCATTTCAATACCAATCTGCAGTTATTAAAAAATAACAATTAGTGAACAAACTTCAGCCTCGTTTGACATTTATGAAGGGCATTTAAGTTGCAGATATGTACAAGAAAAAACTCTTAAATGCCAATTCCGTAAAGATGTATATTCACAAGCTGTTTGGAATAAGATGAAACTAATGGTGAATCTGGACAGATGTAGTTGAGAACATTGTCAAAAGAACATCTAACGGAAATATATAATAAGAGAGAAATAACATAATTATCATAAATGTGGAATGCACAGAGGATCAGTTAATACCGCAAATTATTAAATTGGTTAGAATGACGATTTTATATTTATCAGTTGACCCATCTAAGCAAGTTCTCAAAATGAAACAGTTATACAACAACAAAAGAATTTGAACGTTTGAAGACGTAAGTATTAGTTTTTGGTTGTGTAAGTCTATTTTTTATTTATTTACAAAAAGTCTCGCAAATAAGGTTTTGAAGACCTACCTGAAACACATCCTTGTTTCCAATAATTGCTCCATTCAAGAACCCGTTTTGTTTTGTTATTTCTCCTTTTGCGAAAAATTTGTGTACACATTCAGGCATCTCACTGACAGCTTCACCACTTGATCCCGTCTCCAGTAAATATCCATACGTAAGCTTGATTTGATTAGGTAACACCTTGACACAAAAACATTTATTATTAATATGAATGTGGATTTTATGTACGTGCTAGAAGTCGCTAAAATTAAAAAAATTACCTGATTTGCGTAGACTTTAACACCATACATAGGACGAGAGAAAACAGGGCCAAAGTTGTGGTTTTCGAAAACACTTGTATGCAAAGTAAGGTTTTGCAAACAAGCTACACGGTCAAAGATTGGATGAATGTTGTCAATCGCAAATATAGCCCGTTCCTATAAAAAAAATAGCTTTGAGTCAAATAAGTGAAAAATCGCCCAAAGTTGTTGTTTTGGGAGGAAATATTAATAAATACTTTCATATAAGCACCGAAACGTATCTACTTCTACTGTCGTTTATACCATATAATATAGGATATAAGAATATAGTATGCTGGTTTATAAATGTGCTGTCGGAATAGTGGTTAATTTCATGTTATAAAACCGGGTCATATTAAACAGTCTGGACAAGTAACCAGCTACTTCAATGGCACTAAGCAGAGATTTTTGGGACAATGCCCTCAAAATTCAATGTCGCAATCTTGAGCACTCAATTATACCTTACAATTAAAATTATAAGCTTAAAATAAAAAGGTTTAAATATACCAAAGTAGGGAAGCGTCCACGAAAAGAAATCACGCTTCCTTCACAAGTTACATGAGGTGATTTTTGCTCCAATTCGGTGAGATCAATTTCGACAATCCGTCCCCCTTCATATTTCTCATCAATGCGTGGCTTGATCTCAATGTTAGAAAATAAACCCAAAGAGTTAATGTTGCGAATTGCTTGTACTTGGGCTTTAGTATTGAAAACGCTTCCATTTCGAAGTTGCTTAGGCAATTTTCCCATAACTAATCCAAGATTTTCAGCCCCGTCATATACATTCCCAAATTTATCCTTAAACCGAATCAACACACTCGTAATGTCACCTTCAACAATCTCACACACATATTCATTCGAATCGGTAAGTATCCAAATATCCTTAACATTTGCACACGCATAGCCTTCATCATTATACCATTTCTCAATCCTTTCCCAAACTTTACGCATCATCCTAGCCCCACACCCTTTCCGTTGAGTAGATAACTCCATAATCTCGTCATTTACTTGAGACGGTAACAAACAAGTTCTTGACTTCTTCATTCTTTCACGATAATCCACCTTCTTCTTATTCAGCGTAACATCTTTCAGCTTACCAACATTTATACAACTAAACCCTGTTGGATTATCATCCGTAGACTCGACAAGAGAAAGTATTAAAGCAATAGTTCCATCAACATTGGGTTTAACTTTAATTTCAACAATAGTAAAAAAACCGGATTTCATTAACATTTGAAGTTTCTTTTGAATTTCGCGCTTAGTGTAAACATTACCCGCCTTGATTTTGATAAGTTTATCATAGAACTCACCAACAGGAGGTATCTGATCATCATCTAAAACAGACACATCACTCACCTTAAAAGCTTTAAACATACTGAGTTTACTTAACTCAACAACAACAACATCCGACTTGAAACCGTGCACATCCCAGCTTTTCGACTCGTTTTTATCGTCGTCTTCTTCTTCTTCTTCTTCTTCCTTACTAAAAAATCTCCTCCAAGACTCTCCAGCACCACCTCCGCCACCACCTCCGCCGTCACCTCCACCGTCACCTCCACCACCGCCGCCTCCAAGATTCCTGAAGGTTGAGTAACACAAGCCACCACCAGTAACTGCAACCACGGTGATTATGGCTGCTTTTGAAATTGAAATTGAAGGAATTTTCCATGGGGTTTTAGGGTTTTCAGATGAGCATTTAATGGTGTTCTTTCTGGTGGTGGTGGATGAATACGGCGGAAGAGGAATTCCGGGATGGGTTTGCCGGAATTTGACGGCGGCTATGGAAGAAGCCATTTCAGTAAAATTTCAAAGTAACAATTTTTGGGTGATTTTTGGGTGTTTATTAATTTGGGCCAAATAATAATTTTCAACCCTTACTGTATATGCCTTTCACGAAAGTTTTTTCTTAGTCCTTTTATGGTTATTGAAAGTTTATAATATAAAAATTATATTGAAATCCTATCTAATTTTAATAGTATGATATGTGATTTTTCGTGTGTTCGCTTTTCAATTATAGCTCAATATTTGTTTTGAAACTAACATTTAATGTCCTTACAAAAAAAAATAAAGTTTGATTAAATATTGATCTATGTATCTTTTTGTTCTAATTTAGTCATTCAAAAATTTGACTTTTGACAAAACATGCTCTTAAATTCATGGGTTCGAGGTCTGGGATCTATCTCCATTCCATCCCCGGTTTTTCCATCGGGTCTTTTTGATTTCTAAACTAACTTTGTTTTGCCCTCACAACTTAAGGGGTGTTTGTTTGGGCTTATATAAGCCGCTTATGGTTTATTGTAATTTCGGATTATGTTTTATAAGCCCGAATTTTCCGGTTTATATAACTAATTATGAGCTTATTAGTGTTTATTACGTCATAATAAACAATAATAAACTCATAAACGGTTACATAAGGTGAAAAATCTGGGCTTATAAAACATAAGACGAAATATCAATAAGTCATAATCTCCTTATATAAGCCCAAACAAACACCCCTTAATTACTTCCTTGTTATGGACTAACCTCTCGATCCAGACTCGATTCTTGCTTCAACTGTTGTTGTATTTCAATTGTTTTTCACTTAATTTCGAACCTTGTTGTCAACAACTACCCTTACATGCCTAATTTAGACTTTATGTCTAGTCTAAGTGTTCAAGATTGTTTGCTCGGATTGGAGACTGTATATTAGATAATAATATATGAGGTCATTGAATGAATGGGTTTTGTCCCGTTATATAGACGATCCAAATTGTTATTTTTAGTGTTTTAGTAATGTATGGTTCTCAATATTTAACATATACTTATTGTATAGTTGAAAACACTTTGTGGATCATGTCATGTGGACATACTAAGTTATATGATACACGGAAACTTGTCATGTGTGCATGTCACGTCACATGTCATTTATTTAATGAATATAAATGTGATGTACATATAATATGATCCATATATGACAATATATGATGCATAACTATGATACATAATAAAACTATGATGCCATAATGTACCATACCATATGTCATCACCATATGTATTCCTATACTTATAAATATATGTGACTTTTTACACTCTCCATGTCCATGGTTTGTTAAATGCTCTCTCTTGTGAGTTGTGACTTTGGATCCACTACATCAAACATAGCTACCTTCGAGATCCAAAAATTATAAAGAAAGAAATTAAAAATATATATCAAAAACGAAAGAAATAAAAAGACCGAAAAACAAGAATGAAAACAACTCAAAGACCAATAACTCAAAGACGGCCTTGGTTATGCAAAGTATTTTCATTTTCACATATACATAAAAACTTGCACAAAAAGAAACAATTTATATATGCCATTTAAATCGGTTATGGGACCACCATGAAATCGTTCATTTTCAGGTTGAGTGGGAATAAACCGACAAGCGTAATTTACGTTTATACCCCTGTTCAGACACGTTTTGTACTACCATGTGTTCTTTGTATTTTGGAATTTAATATATGACAATAATTCATACCCAATGATTGTTTTTTTCTCTAAACGGCTGTAAGCCTTTCAATTCAAAATTTTAACCCTTGTATAAATTGTTTCTTCGAAATATTTTAAACTAACCTCTTGTATAATTCATTTATGTATAGTAGTTTTAGGAGGCATTTTTTAAGATCTCTTGCAATATTTTGTTGGGAAAATTGCTACCGCCTCCGGTCCAACGATGGTCCGGGGGTTTGTCGGTGATCACATGACAGCCCAACGCTGATCAACTAGCATCCTGAACAACAAGTAAATAAATAAGTTATTTTTATGACAAAATGTAATTTAATATAAGTTAATAGAAAAACAAAAAAGAGAACGAATTAGTAAAATGTTATATCAAAAAGTGAAGGTACTTTTTATGCTTTTTGATTAACGTGTACGAACTATTTTTAACTCAAAGATCCTTCAAGTTTATTATACCTATTTAGAAAAGCTTTAATTTAGGGAATTTGGGTCATACTTTAAAATTATATTATATCATATAAGTAGGCTTCTGCTCACACCGGCCTCTCCTTCTCTTTTAGGTATAATTAAAGTTTTATGTATTTTTTTATTACGATAATACAAAATTATTACTTATTCATTTTGATCAATTGCTAATTTTTACTTTTAACTCTTTTTTTTTTCCCTTCAAATAGTTAGGTTTTACTTTTCCTTTTCTTGTTATAGTATTAAATACGATAATACAAAATTATTACTTATTCATTTTGATCAATTGCTAATTTTTACTTTTAACTCTTTTTTTTTTCCCTTCAAATAGTTGGTTTTACTTTTCCTTTTCTTGTTATAGTATTAAACTAGATTATTGTCCAGCGATAGCGCGGAAAAAAATAAAAATTGAATTGTAAACTTTATGTTTATGTAGATTTTAGGTTATTATAAAAGACAATGTTATACGTATAATAACTATATATATACCTTTACGTTTATACACATGTTGTTTATAGTTATAATAACATAAACACTTTTACGTTTATATACATGTTTTAATATTTTTTATTATGAGATTTTAAATAAAAATAATGTAAATCATAGTTCAAATTGAGTTAATTTTTTTTAAGTAAATTAGAATTTTGTTTTTATTTAAGTAGAGATTGAAATTAAAGAGATAATGTAATTATGTTTTGTAAAAGGGTGTAAAATGAAAATAGTGTTTGATGACATCATCAATTTGATCTAACGGTTGAAATCAAATAAGTTAACCCATCTAAGTGTTTTTGCTTCGCCATGTGGCATTTAAAGCAACACCCGATTCATAAATAGGGTCGGGTTTCGGATAGAATAGTTCCAATTTGTCAGGTTTCGGGTTTGACCCGATTGACCCGAAAATTACCGTCGAACTATATTTTAATCCAAAGGCATATGCTATATATAAGCTAGAAGTCTGAAAAAGTTTCATACATGAAGCGATGTGGGACAAAGTAGGAAAAACTAAAGGCATATGATATATATATACTAGAAGTATGAAAAAGTTTTATACCTAAAGCGATGTGGGACAACTAAAATGAAAATAGTGTTTGATGACATCATCAATTTGATCTAACGGTTGAAATCAAATAAGTTAACCCATCTAAGTGTCCTTACTTCGCCACGTGACATTTAAGGCCTCTCTTTTATATTATATTAAAGATAAAATAGTTACATATTCATTTTTATTATTTGTCAATTCAGGTTTTTGCTTTTTTATTTAAATTATGTTATTTAATTTTTCTTTTATGTTATTAAATAGAGTCGTTATTTCTTTATATGTGTTTTGTTTCACACAACAAATTGTATAAAGTTAACATTTTCATTTTTTTTATTTGTACAACTAATTGTATATCAAATAAATATTTATCATGCACCAACACGTGGGACAACGATCTCTAATTGTGTGACATTTATCTTTAGAAAAACATAGAGTACACATGCTTGATACGGGAATTTTATAGAAGTAATGAGTTGTTATATTGTCAAAGACAACTTGAACTTTAGGATCTCGTTTTTTTGTATTATTTAGCCAAGAAGTCCAAAAACTATAAAGAAAGAAATCAAAAATATATATCAAAAACGAAAGAGATAAAAAGACCGAAAAACAAAGAACAAAACAAGGTTCTGCCCAACGGCATCCAATTACTCAAAGACGGCCTTGGTTATGCAAAGTATTTTCGTTTTGTACTACCATGTGTTCTTTGTATTTTGGAATTTAATATATTACAATAATTCATACCCAATGATATATTCATGTGGACAATCGAAACTAAAATTAGAGTGGGTGCATTGTGTATTTGGTGGATTTAAACTTATGTTAAATAAGTACTTTACTTTATATAAAACTAGATTATTGTCCCGCGATAGCGCGGAAAAAAATAAAAATTGAATTGTAAACTTTATGTTTATGTAGATTTTATGTTATTATAAAAAGACAATGTTATACGTATAATAACATATATATACCTTTACGTTTATACACATGTTGTTTATAGTTATAATAACATAAACACTTTTACGTTTATATACATGTTTTAATATTTTTTATTAGGAGATTTTAAATAAAAATAATGTAAATCATAGTTCAAATTGAGTGAATTTTTTTTAAGTAAATTGGAATTTTGTTTTTATTTAAGTAGAGATTGAAATTAAAGAGATAATGTAATTATGTTTTGTAAAAGGGTGTAAAATGAAAATAGTGTTTGATGACATCATCAATTTGATCTAACGGTTGAAATCAAATAAGTTAACACATCTAAGGGTTTTTTCTTCGCCATGTGGCATTTAAGGCAACACCCGATTCATAAATAGGGTCGGGTTTCGGATAGAATAGTTCCGGTTTGTCGGGTTTCGGGTTTGACCCGATTGACCCGAAAATTACCGTCGAACTATATTTTAATCCAAAGGCATATGCTATATATAAGCTAGAAATCTGAAAGAGTTTCATACATGAAGCGATGTGGGACAAAGTAGGAAAAACTAAAGACATATGATATATATATATGCTAGAAGTATGAAAAAGTTTCATACCTGAGGCGATGTGGGACAACTAAAATGAAAATAGTGTTTGATGACATCATCAATTTGATCTAACGGTTGAAATCAAATAAGTTAACCTATCTAAGGGTCCTTACTTCGTCATGTGGCATTTAAGGCCTCTCTTTTATATTATATTAAAGATTTTGATATATGTTTATATTAGTTTATCGATTTATCATTTAAAGCAAGAGAAAAATCTATATATAAGTTTGGAAGCCATAAGAATTGGATTTATAAAAACACTTTTTATACTAAAACTAGATTATTGTCCATATAGCACGGATAATGTAAATAAAAATTGAATCGTAAACTTTATATTTATGAACATGTTTATTTAATTATTATGAGAATACAATATTACACGTATAATAACAAATATACATTTATGTTTATACACATATTGTTTATAGTTATAATAACATATATACATTTATATTTATATACATATATTAATATTTTGTATTAAAGGATTTAAGAATAATAATAATAAGTTAAATCATAGTCCAATAAAAAAACATGTTTTTTATTGTAACAATGGTGAAATTGAATAGAGAATGTAATTATGTATTGTAAGAGGGTGTAAGATAAAAGAAAATATTTGATGACATCATCGATCTCATCTAACAGTTAAAATTAAAGTATTTAACTCATCCAATGGACCTTAATTCGTCATGTGGAATTTAAGGCCTCTCTTTTATTATATACTAAAGATTAAAGATTGAGCTAATCCATTACATCGACCTAATTAGTGTACATACTTTTTGACGTTATCATATTATCAATGTTATATGTTGAAGTAAAAATCCGTCGGGTTGGTATAGACGACTAAGAGGTGCCGTTCCTCGTCACCCCGAGCTAGAATTTTAGTACAACGATCGAATACTCGTCAAAGGGAGACTCGATTCAAAGGTGGTTCCAAGTCTCATGATTCTTGGACCCGAGGGTTTGAACCCGTCGGGTGGCGATTCCCCGAAAGTAACACCCTCTTGTATGAAGAAGGTATTATACGCCACAACGTCCAATAATCACTTGGTGTGTTTTATGAGAGAAAGAGATAGAATATGTGTGTAGATAGTGTGTTTGGAAGAGAAAACCTCTTCCCTATTTATAGAACTTACATTGGTTAATATCTGTTAGCCATTACCCGTTGGGCTTTGGCATGGTCCATGAGTTGAATGGAAACTCATCAGCCACGTAAGGGATGAAGGCCCTTCGGCCAGATAGACACGGGATGAAGGCCCTTCCTCCAGTCATGGGATGAAGGCCCATCAGCCGGATTGGGATGAAGGCCCTTCCTCCAGTCATGGGATGAAGGCCCTTCCTCCAGATTGGGATGAAAGCCCTTCCTCCAGTCATGGGATGAAGGCCCTTCCTCCAGATTGGGATGAAAGCCCTTCCTCCAGTCATGGGATGAAGGCCCTTCCTCCAGATTGGGATGAATGCCTTTCCTCCAGATTTGGGAGACTATTGGTGACCTTACTCCAACATTATACATGACAAACAAACAAATGACAAGACCAAAAAGGTACATTAATATGTTAACTAACTTATAAATTTTCTAATGATAATGTCACAATTAAATTAAATTTTAAAAATATTCCATTTTACCATCAATGACATTCATATGCTATGATTTTCTTTAAAATTTAACGGTTGGAAATGGGTACGAGAATGCCACACGTGCTCATCAATAAATTTAATGTTTAGTAATAACTATAGCTAAATTTAATATAAGATGTTTGAAATTAATTACTTAAAATTGGAGCACGTTTCAATGTACAAGGTAAAATTGTGTAATACAAAACAAATAAACAACATTTACTGTTATGAAGAAAGGTGTGAATAATAATGTAGATGATTTAATAGCTGTTTACAAAAATAAAACTAAAAGTCGTCTATTTAACATTTTAAGAGAAAAAATCTCAAGTTATTTGTTATTTAATATTCAAAACACCGGGAGTACGGGAAACAAATATTTTACAAAAAAAAACACAAAACCAACTCTTCATACAGTAGCGGAGCTATTTGAAGGTCACGGTTGGCCATTGTTCACCCACAAAATATTAAATTTTATACATATTCTATAGTTTTGTTATGTTTTTGGTTTAATTTTTAATAACTGACCCACCCAAAAGCTATAAATTTCATCAGTTATATACATTTCATCGATCGTAAATTATTTGACCAATCTAAACTTGAATTTCTGGCTTCGTCACTGTCTCCACATGATAAGTAAATATTTGATCACCCAAGAATTGTATAATGAGAGTCAAGAGTGATGAACCTGTTATTTAAATGATGTGGATTAAGTCATCAATTTAATGAAATTCGTGTTTTTTATTCATTTAAAATCTTTATGGCTCGAAAAAGGACAATATAATGTTGTTTTCGTTTTGTCACGAAACTTTGTCTTTCGACCATTTAATTATATAATGTTGTTTTTGTTTTCATCAATTTACTTTTTTTTTATTTTTATTTTCTAACATTCGACCATTTAATTATATGAATCCACCGCTAGTCATCGAAATAGGGGTTGTTCATAGTTAGTCTTGATTATCATCTCATTGGTGATAATCATATGAGAGTATTGTCATTTGATTGATTATTGTGTGACACCAGCATGATAATGTTAGTAGTGTTTGGGGCTTAAACCCTACAAACACAGGTCCAAACGTTCAGAACTTAGGACATATCCAAAGCCTAAATGGACAACACTGACTCGGATTGCCAAGTCACGTATGAGGACAAGTGTGCAAATTTAAAAGGAAGATTATAGAAGGGGTTTTGGGAGAATTAATGTGTAAATTTTAATTTAGCTTAATTAATCAATTGGTTAATTTTTATCAATGGTTTCGATCACAAATAATTAAATAATTTCATGGCGATTAATTAATATATATCTTATTTTAATAATAATAATAATAATAATAATAAAATTGTTGTAGGAGCGACTGTCTACGCTGTCCCGCCTTGTCTCCGACCCTTGATACTAACATGATTTATAAAGGAAACAGGGTGTTAAAAAGTTAAGCATTTAGTGTTTGGTTATGTTTTGAACTTTACACATTTAATTATTGTATGTTGAATGACTTTCGAGGTTATGGGTTCGACCCTAACTTTACACTTTTATTTGTGTGATTAAATTTCGGACCAGCTCATTTAAGGATAAATCCAATTAACTTATGTTTCTAACCAACAAGACCCTAAGGGCAAAACTGGTTAAAGCATTCAAGTGTTAACATGATGGTCTTGGGTTCAAATTCATTTTCGTCACCCGACTTTTTGCATATTATTTTTCCCAATTAAACCCCTGCTGTTAAATACATTTAGTTCCCAACTTATTTCATAATAAGACCCACTGGACAGGTGATAAGACAGTGTGTTGTGTTTGAGACGTCACGAGTTCGAATCCTAGTAGCAACAACTCTTTTTTTTTTTTTTTTTTTTTTTTTCTTTGATAATAAAATGAATTCTTGTTAATAAAACGAGTTCTAATCCATTGATTTTTTCCGTACAAAATTGATAGTCTTAACCATAGAGTTTTCATGTGCAATACCCGCTCATAGAGTACTTCGGTTACATAACTCAGAAGTGACAAAATTTGAAAGTACATTGCCTCATTGGAAAAAAAAGAAAAAAAGTTCTTCCATTTGTGACAAAACGAAAAGTAATATATCAATTGGTGAGGTATATGGGACTGTGAGTTTAAATATTTGAATAGTTTGTATCTTCACTTTATTTCTATGTTTGAATATTACTTATTCAGGCACTCAATCAATCATTTTATGTCGTATTTTCAAGCTAGATTACGTTTTGTCACCAATTACAAATTTTATAAATAAAATGACGTATTCTATATCAATATAGTTCCTTGGGATGTTCACGTTTGTAGTTTGTTTATGAAGTTTATCTTATTTAAGTTAATTATGAGATAAATTGAGGTGAAGATGATTATCAAAAATTCAAAAGTTAAATAATCAAAAACACCATCTCAATATTTGTATGATGATTAAACTTTATGGTATAAGACAAATGGACATCCCATTCCCATAATATGTATGTACGGAACATTATCCTTATTGGTTTGTTTTATTTTATTATTAAATATAAATAAAACCAAAAAAAAACAAAGCAATCTCTGATAGCCATTATACTCCTTTTCAGAAAATAATCATTCGTGGAGAGGTGGTTCTTGAGTCTAGTGGGTAAAGCAAATAAAAACCAATGGTTTTATAAGAAACTCACTTCTTCTTTTCTCCATAAAAACACTCATTTCTTCTCCATACGACATTTTTTCCGATCAGCCACCGGAAAATGGAAAACAATTACCAACCATTTCCACTAACACCATATCCACTAAAACCACTCAAAAAAACAAACCAGAAATTCAAAAGAAACATCCCCATTTCCCCAATCATTTCCAAAAGATCAATTCGGTTAGCTAGCTCAAACCAAAACACCCCACCACCATTACCTACACCTATTCAACCCGAAACAAACACAAACCCATTTATGCACTATGTTAGGAGGTTTGGGACGGAATTTGGTAGCGAGGTTGTCAAAGGCGCTGTTGCTTTCGTGTTTGTTGTGGGTTTTTCGGTTTTACTCCCGTTTCTTTATCAGTTTAACAGGTTTAAAGAACCTATTCTTTTTCTTAGAGATCATAATTTGGTTGTATTTGATGAAACCAGTAAGTATTTATTATTTGTTTTTTAAATAATTTGTTGAATATTATGTTTTTATAACTTTTTTTTTTGTTTTGGTAGAATTTCAGGAGGATTCTGTGGAAAAAAAAGAAAAAGAGGGACTTGTTAGCTATGGAGGTGCAAAGAAGGCTAAAGTGATGAAGAAGTAATGCTGATTTTTGAGTTCGGTTTTAACCCGTGTAACTTAAGCGAAATAGTCTAGTTTAATTAGTTAATCCCAATATGGTAACTGTTCCAAAATTGCAAAATACACGTTTATTAGATAATTTATAACATATGAAATATTGGATAAAATTTTTAAGTTGCACTCTGTTGAGGGGCTTCAATACGTCCGCCTGCGGTGCGGTAAGGCACCACCCTGTTGTGCCAGCAGCCAACTCCGGCGCTTTTGAAATATTGGATAAAAGTTTTAACATATGACTAATATTTAAAGATTAGATAATTTGTACAAGGATCCATACTGTTAAAACAAGAGTTTCTCTTGTAGACTTTAAGTTGAGTTAGAGCCCCGAGAAACACGGCTTGTGAGCCTTATTCACACATTGTTGTTATTCAGGTGCGGGTATTGTTTTGAAGCTCATACCTGAATAATATTCATACACAAGCATTCTAATACCGATGATAGCAATTAATTAGAACTAGTGATCTTCCATAGATTCAAAATAAGCGTCCAAGTGGTTAATATCCCAACTGTCACAAAACTATGTCGAGGCTTTTCGCCCATGCTTACAATAATAGCCTAAATCAATAATAACAAGTCGAGTCTAAAACCAAGCCTACAATTAATCTCCATACTTACATTCTTCACTTTCAAAAGAAACTTCATCTTTAAAAATATTTCCAAATCTACCTCGTAACTAATAATCCCCAAACTTGAACTGTAAAGCACGAGTTCCTGAAATCTGATCCACCACATACTTTGCTCGTACAAGACCCAACTTGGCACCAACACCAAACGACAAAGCTAAATCATTTCACTTCGCTTTCGGATCATCAAATGAAAGCCGAAGCCCATTCCTAATTGTCACGCTCAAAGGTTTCGGCCAAGAGTCTCTATAAACTACTTTTAACATTTTAACAAAACATGAATACTGCCTTTACTCACATTTTCACTATTTATTAGCTATTTTTAATTTTTACTCTCGACTTTAACTATTAACCCCTTAAATCAATTTGGAACCAAATTTAACATCTCAGATTAAACTATTTACATTTTAACCTTAAATTTCGTTATCTTTTACAACATACAAGTTTTTTAAGGAGATATTGCATTTATTTTTTATCGTTTTTCGAACGAAGTAGGCTAAATTATAGATACAATGTTTCACATGTTTAATAGTAGTAGATAAGTAGGTAATTAGTAATTTTCAAAAATAAAAATATATTTGACACATATAAATATATGTAAATGTAAATATTTAAAAGTGTTAACTGATTAATGTTAAATACGAATAGATTAGAAGGTAATTAGTAACTTATCTTTAATTACTTGATTTTTACATAAACCCTAATTTTGACAGCGAATCACGGTAAGCTACTCTGGTTAAGCTAGGTTAATTTGAATGTGTGATTCTATAAGTTTCTCATTTATTTTCTGTATTTAATTTTATAAAGATTTGAAGTCGGTGAGAATCGAACTTAAACAAACATTACAAAATTATCATGGCTCATAGCTGCATGCTAATATGAACTGATTCTGTATATATGTTTTAATCAAACAGCAACATTAACATGGCGGCTTCATTCGTGTCTCTCCACGGGGGATCTCCTCCATATTGTTCACGAAAATATCCGCATTTATCAACAAGAATTACACCTTCTTTAGCTTTATCACCTAAAACTCGAACAATTGTTTCTTCACTTAAAAGCTCACCCGGAAATAAAAGATATGATCATCTCCTTAGACAAAGCTGTTTGGTCAAGTCTACATCAACAGAAGCACCTCCCGCCTTTCCTGATGAAGAACAAAAAAAGAATCCTATCGTTACCGGACTCCTTTTTTATACATGGTAAGTTAATCATTCGATTAATTTCAATTGCTGATTTATAAATTTGATTTATATTCTTTGAAAATTTTGTTATGCAGCTTCATGTTGAATCCTCTAGTTCTTTCTTATAATAAGTCTGTCTACGCGAACTTCCCATTCCCTTTGTAAGTTCATCTAACCATTTCCCAAATAATAATCGAACAAAAAATGACCATAGAATAAATATGCAAAACATATTCAACACCTTTAGGCATTTCTAAATTCTTACGAAATCTAAAACATTTCTTGAATTTTCAGCTTTGCTTCAGCTGTTAATTTTTTTGTTGCTGTTACATGTTGTCAAATCAGTTGGATATACGGTTTCCATAAACGTGGAGTAAGTTTGTTACGGTTTACATTATAAAATCACAGTTACCAATTGACCTTGTTCAAATACATTTTCGTCTTCCAGCCAATCAACATGGATCTCCTTAAATTCCTCGCTCCTATTGCATTTGTTCATGCTATCGGACACGTCATGTCTAACATCTTCGTGGTTTGTGGAAGAAGGTCTTTTCCATTTATGATCAAAGGTAAGACCCATTGACGAGTTTTTACCGAGTCAACATACTAATTTTTGACTCAGGAAAGATGAATCTGATAGCCTAATAGAAAGTTCATCCTTCATTGACTTAAAGCCCATTTAGCTTTCAGATTTTCTAGTTTTGTAATATGAAACTTACATTTTTGTTGCTAAAAACAGCTATCGAACCGTTTGTTACTGCTGCAATTTCTCAGATTGGTTTCGGATACCAAATTTCCCTTCCGCTATGGCTATCATTGCCCCCTCTTGCTATAGGTGATATTTTCAATTTTCCTTAAATTTATGTCTATCATCGATGTTTTAATCAAACTTATCATTTAATGGTTTGCGACTTGTATATGAAGGTGTACTAATGACAATACGAATACCGTCTTTCTACTTGCTTGAATTTACATGCGGCATGATTTCTGCTACAACCGCTTTCACTTATAGAAACATCTTATCAAAGGAAGCCATGGTAAATGTAGATTATTTATTAATTTGAAGTAAAACGTTTGCTTGTGATGTGTAAAACTAGAAACATATGGAGATATATGAGTACCGTCACAAGTGATACGTCAATAATCTTTATGAAGATGTATTAATGGGTTTGTTTGACGTGATTTCAATATTTGTCAGACATATACGGACAGCACAAGTGTGTATGCTTACATTTCAATTATCGCCTTCTTTTTGTGCCTTCCATCAGCAATACTAGTAAGATAATTCCATCACATCTTTTTCTTGAGAGGTGTCAATTTCGACCCATAATCATCAATATTTCTTGTTCTTATTTTAGATTGACGGACCCAAATTGATGCAATATGGATTCAGTGATGCCATAACCAAAGTTGGAATGAAAGAGTTTGTGATGGATTTGTTTTTGACGGGATTTTTTTACCATCTATACAACAACGTAAACCTCAAATCCTTCATTTTCAACATTACATAATCAAATTAATATAATTTTTCATCAAGGTAAATAACGGTTTCTTGTGTTTATAGGTTGCCTTTAAAATTATGGAGAGGGTTGATCCCCTTACTCACTCTGTAGGAAACATATTGGAGCATGTTTTCATACAATTTCTCTGTATCATTCTGTTTGGTAATTCCGCGCTACAAACATCCAAATAATCACTTGAAAGAAGTAGAATATTTGATTTTCTTTCATTTTTCTGATACTCTCCAGAACATAAACCATGGCAGGCACAGACGGTATCGCGAGGGTACAAGGAATTGGTTCCACAATTGCCATTTATGGTGCTCTACTTTACTCCACAATCAAGGCCAAAGTCACAACTCACAAGAGAGAGCATTCAACAAACCATGGACAAGGTAACTCGCCTACATAAATAAATGACATATATGGATCATATTATATGTACATCACATTTTTATTCATTAAATAAATGACATGTGACGTGACATACACATATGACAAGTTTCCGTATATCATATAACTTAGTATGTCCACATGACATGATGCACAAAGTGTTTTCAACTATACAATAAGTAGATGTTAAATATTGAGAACCACACGTTACTAAAACACTAAAAAGAAAAATGTTACATAGAAACTCTCACGGGTTTTGGATCATGTATATAACGGGACAAAACCCATTCAATGACCTCATATACTATTATCTAATATACAGTCTGCAGTCGGAGCAAACAATCCTGAACACTTAGACTAGACAGAAAGTCTAAATTAGGCATGTAAGGGTAGTTGTTGACAATAAGGTTGGAAATTAAGTGAAAAACAATTGAAATACAACAACAGTTTAAGCAAGAATTGGGTCTAGATCGAGAGGTTAGTCCCGTAACAAGGAAATGATTAAGTTGTGAGGGCAAAACAAAGTTATGTTTAGAAATCAATAAGATCTAATGGAAAAACCAGGGATGGAATGGAGATAAATCCTAGACAATGTTGTAGAAGACGCTAGGCGAACGTAGTCGGTGAAACATGGACTAGGGTTTAATCGGGATTAATTGAATTAATCGTTTTCCCATTTTCTATCTGCAAATTTTCAAATATATATGCATGACATGAACAAAATACCTCAAATAGACAAATACCATAAAATAGTTTATAGTTCCCAACTACAATAAGCCTAAAATTTTTAGGGATTAGTCGACTAATAATCCTATTAATCCCATATACCGATTAATTTATCGATTTGGATAAATTCCTCCCAAAAATCCCGCCTAGGGTTTAATCGTCGATTTATCCTAAGATTAATTCGATTTTTGCAACCTTGATCCTAGACCTCGAACCCATGGATTTAAGAGCATGTTTTGTCAAAAGTCCAATTTTTTAATGACTAAATTAGAACAAAAAGATACATAAATCAATATTTAATCAAACTTCATATTATAAATTTACTTTATGGACAATATTTTTTTTTTGTTTATCGACAAATATTGAAAATTTTAAAATAAAATCACATTTAATTTTAACATTAAATGTTAGTTTCAAAATTACATATCATTAAAGGACTAAGAAAAAACTTTCGTGAAAGGTAAAATTATTATTTCACCCAAAAATTGTTACTTTGAAATTTTACTGAAATGTCTTCTTCGATAGCCGTAGTCAAATTCCGTCAAACACATCCTGGAATCCCTCCTCCGCCGTATTCATCCACGACCACCACCACTAGAAAGAACACCGTTAAATGCTCATCTGAAAACCCTAAAACCCCATGGAAAATTCCTTCAATTTCAATTAAAAAGGCAGCCATAATCACCGTGGTTGCAGTTACCGGTGGTGGCTTGTGTTACTCAACCTTCAGGAATCTTGGAGGCGGCGGTGGTGGAGGTGACGGCGGCGGTGACGGTGGAGGTGGTGGCGGAGGTGGTGCTGGAGAGTTTTGGAGGAGATTTTTTACTAAGAAGGAAGAAGAAGAAGAAGAAGACGACGACGATCAAAACGAGTCGAAAAGCTGGGATGTGCACGGTTTTAAGTCGGATGTTGTTGTTGTTGAGTTAAGTAAACTCAGTATGTTTAAAGCTTATAAGGTGAGTGATGTGTCTGTTTTAGATGATGATCAGATACCTCCTCTTGGTGAGTTCTATGATAAACTTATCAAAATCAAGGCGGGTAATGTTTACACTAAGCGCGAAATTCACAAGAAACTTCAAATGTTAATGAAATCCGAGTTTTTTACTAGTGTTGAACTTAAAGTTAAACCCAATGTTGATGGAACTATCGGTTTGATACTTTCTCTTGTCGAGTCTACGGATGATAATCCTACAGGGTTTAGTTGTATAAATATTGGTAAGCTCAAAGATGTTACGCTGAATAAGAAGAAGGAGGGTTATCGTGAAAGAATGATGAAGTCAAGAACTTGTTTGATACCGTCTCAAGTAAATGACGAGATTATGGAGTTATGTGCTCAAGGGAAAGGGTGTGGGGCTAGGATGATGCGTAAAGTTTGGGAAAGGATTGAGAAATGGTACCATGATGAAGGTTATACGTGTGCAAATGTTAGGGATATCTGGATACTTACCGATTCGAATGAATATGTTGGTGAGATTGTTGAAGGTGACATTACGAGTGTGTTGATTCGGTTTAAGGATAAATATGGGAATGTATATGATGGGGCTGAAAAACTTGGATTAGTTATGGGAAAATTGCCTAAGCAACTTCGAAATGGAAGCGTTTTCAATACTAAAGCCCAAGTACAAGCAATTCGCAACATTAACTCTTTGGGTTTATTTTCTAATGTTGAGATCAAGCCACGCATTGATGAGAAATATGAAGGGGGACGGATTGTCGAAATTGATCTCACCGAATTTGAGCAAAAATCACCTCATCTAACTTGTGAAGGAAGCGTGATTTCTTTTCGTGGACGCTTCCCTACTCTGGTATATTTAAACCTTTTTTATTTTAAGCTTTTAATTATATAATAATTTTGATTAGAAGGTATAATTGTGCTCAAGATTGCAACATTGAATTTTGAGGGCATTGTCCAAAAGTCTCTGCTTAGTGCCATTGAAGCAGCTGGTTACTTGTCCAGACTGTTTAATATGACCGGTTTTATAACATGAAATTAACCACTATTCCGACAGCACATTTATAAACCAACATACTATATTCTTATATCCTATATTATATGGTATAAACGACAGTAGAAGTAGATACGTTTCGGTGCTTATATGAAAGTATTTATTAATATTTCCTCCCAAAACAACAACTTTGGGCGATTTTTCACTTATTTGACTCGTAACTATTTTTTTGTAGGAACGGGCAATATTTGCGATTGACAACATTCATCCAATCTTTGACCGTGTAGCTTGGTTGCAAAACCTTACTTTGCATACAAGGGTTTTTAAAAACCACAACTTTGGCCCTGCTTTCTCTCGTCCTATGTATGGTGTTAAAGTCTACGCAGATCAGGTAATTTTTTTAATTTTACCGACTTCTAGCACGTACATAAAATCGACATTCATATTAATAAAAAATGTTTTTGTGTCAAGGTGTTACCTAATCAAATCAAGCTTACCTATGGATATTTACTGGAGACGGGATCAAGTGGTGAAACTGTCAGTGAGATGCCTGAATGTGTACACAAATTTTTCGCAAAAGGAGAAATAATAAAACAAAACGGGTTCTTGAATGGAGCAATTATTGGAAACAAGGATGTGTTTCAGGTAGGTCTTCAAAACCTTATTTGCGAGACTTTTACTCTAATTTCATAAATGCAAATCTGTAAATAAAAAAAAATAGACTTACACAACCAAAACTAATACTTACGTCTTCAAACGTTCAAATTCTTTTGTTGCTGTATAACTGTTTAATTTTGAGAACTTGCTTAGATGGGTCAAGTGATAAATATAAAATCAGTCATTCTAACCAATTTAATAATTTGCGGTATTAACTGATCCTCTGTGCATTCCACATTTATGAAAATTCTGTTATTTCTCTCCTTTAATATATTTCCGTTAGATGTTCTTTTGACAATGTTCTCAACTACATCTGTCCAGATTCACTATTAGTTTGATCTTATTCCAAACAGCTTGTGTATATACATCTTTACGGAATTGGCACTTATTTATCAAGAGATTTATTCTATTTAAGAGTTTTTTCTTGTACATATCTGCAACTTAAATGCCGTTCATAAATGTCAAACGAGGCTGAAGTTTCTTCACTAATTGTTATTTTTCAATAACTGCAGATTGGTATTGAAATGGGGGCTAGAGTGAAAAACGTACCCGGATACATATTTGCGAGAAATGATCCGAAAGCGAAGTGGAATGATTTAGCTTTGTCGTTTGGTGTTGGTGCTAAGTTGGGTCTTGTACGAGCAGAGTATGTGGTGGATCAGATTTCAGGAACTCGTGCTTTACAGTTCAAGTTTGGGGATTATTAGTTACGAGCTAGAGTTGGAAATATTTCTAAAGATGAAGTCTCTTTTGAAAGTGAAGAATGTAAGTATGGAGATTAATTGTAGGTTTGGTTTTAGACTCGACTTGTTATTATTGATTTAGGCTATTATTGTAACCATGGGCGAAAAGCCTCGACATAGTTTTGTGACAGTTGGGGTATTAACCACTTGGACGCTTATTTTGAATCTATGGAAGATCACTAGTTCTAATTAATTGCTATCATCGGTATTAGAATGCTTCTGTATGAATATTATTCAGGTTTGAGCTTCAAAACAATACCCGTACCTGAATAACAACAATGTGTGAATAAGGCTCACAAGCCGTGTTTCTCGGGGCTCTAACTCAACTTAAAGTCTACAAAAGAAACTCTTGTTTTAACGGTATGGATCCTTGTACAAATGGGGAGGTGGGAATCGCATACGAGATGCAACATACATTATAAAATCTTGTTCAATTTATTTATATTGAGTAAAAAATAGATGCTAATTATTTGTTTGTAAGAATCAAAGTTATTAGTTTAACTCAAACACCTCCTTTGAAATCATAACCCTTAATACATATTAATTATTAAAGAACTCCGTCACTAAGTATTCAAGCATCAAATCTGTCTCGTCTCAGAATATGAACCAAAGTCGTAATGTTAAGATTACCACTAAGCCCGATGGCACCAAAAAAAGGAAGTTAATGTACATACAAAAAGAGTTCTTCTTCCTCGTTTTTCGGTCTTCCTATTTCTTTCTTTTTTGGTGTATATTTTGGATTTCTATCTTTATACCTTTTGAAAATTCTTGGCCTTTAGCAATATAACTTTTTTTTTTTTTCAGAATAAATAATTCAAAAAAATGACATCCTAAAGTTCAAGTTGTCTTTGACAATATAACAACTCATTACTTCTATAAAATTCCCCTATCATGTATGTTTACTCTATGTTTTTCAAAAGATAAATGTCACATAACTAGATATCATTGTCCCACGCTATGGTGCAAGACAAATATTTGTATAAATAATAAAAAAAAATGTTAACTTTATACAATTTGTTGTGTGAAACAAAACACAAATAAAGAAATGACGACTCTATTTAATAACATAAAAGAAAAACTAAATAATGTAATTCAAAAAGAAAAACAAAAACCTAAATCAACAAATAATAAAAATAAATACGTAACTATTTTATTTAATACTTAAAAAAAAAGGAAAAGTAAAACCAACAATTTAAAGAAAAACACGTAGAACCAAAAAAGAAAAGAGTTAAAGTAAAAATTAGGAGTTGATCAAAATGAATAAGTAGTAATCTTATTTAATATCGTAATAAAGAAATACATAAAACTTTAAATATACAGAAAAAAATAGCGAAAAACCAAAAGATAAAAGAGAAGGAGAAAAAATAATCTTATTTAATACTATAAAAAGAAAAAGGAAAAGTAAAACCAACAATTTATAGAAAAACACGTAGCCCAAAAAAGAAAAGAGTTAAAGTAAAAATCAGGAGTTGATCAAAATGAATAAGTAGCAATCTTATTTAATATCGTAATAAAGAAATACATAAAACTTTAAATATACAGAAGAAAATAGCAAAAACCAAAAGATAAAAGAGAAGAAGAAAAAATAATCTTATTTAATACTATAAAAAGAAAAAGGAAAAGTAAAACCAACAATTTATAGAAAAACACGTAGCCCAAAAGAGAAAAGAGTTAAAGTAAAAATTAGGAGTTGATCAAAATGAATAAGTAGTAATCTTATTTAATATCGTAATAAAGAAATACATAAAACTTTAAATATACAAAAAAAAACTAGCGAAAAATCAAAACATAAAAGAGAAGGAGAAAAAATAAACTTAAACACGCATACTGACCGTTTGTGAACAGAAGCGTGTATACTTTACTATTCATGAAAGATTTTTTGTTATTTTATAAGTTGATAAATGTAAACATTATAGAATATAATATAATTTTAAAGTATGACCCAAAGTCCCTAAATTAAAGCTTTTTTAAATAGGTATAAAAATAATAAGAGCGAATGTCACAAATCGTTCTTTTGGTTAGTCACTTTTTCATATTTCGTCCTTTTCGAGAAAACTTAGCACAAAATGTCCTTTTATTTGTTGATTTTATCATCTATAGTCCTTCCGTGCACTTCCATTTAATTTGTGCCGTTAAACACCCTCACATGTGAGGGTAAATGAGTAATTAAACCCTCATCTCATTTATACCCAATTTCACCATTTTTGTTCTCAAGTTCATCAAATTAAACCCTAAAATTTCTTCATTTTCATGAAATTAAACCTAAGTTTGTTGTTATCAAATCGTTAATTTCATTTCAATTTCACCAATTTTTCCTCGAATGTTCTTCATTTTCATCAAATTTAACCTAAATTTATCCAAAACTAGTCATCTGTTTCGCCATTTTTGCCCTAAATATCTTTAATTTTCATCAAATTAAACCTTAAATTCATCAAATTAAACCTTAAATTCATCAAATTCAACCTCAATTCCATCAAATTAGCCCTAAATTCTTCCAATTTCATCAAATTCAACCTCAATTTCACATCCTCTGTTTAACCAATTTCACCATAAATTTCTTCATTTCCTTTAGATTCAATCAAAATTTCACCAAATTAGCCCTAAATTCTCTCAATTTCATCAAATTAAACCTCAATTTCATCAATATTACCTAAAAATTCACTCAAATTCGTCCCCAATTTGAACAAAACCATGCATGAGTGACGTCATATAGCCTAAAACAAATGAATTGTGTGTGTGTGTATATGTGTGTGACTGTGATTTGAAACGCAGGAGTTGACTTTGATTTGTGTGTGTGTGTATATGTGTATATATGTGTGTGCCAGTGACGTTACATTTAGAAAGATCAAGATCGTTGAGAAAAACACATTTTTCGGCAATGGCTACCAAACTTTCGTCGGAGATTCTCTTGCCGCCTTCAAGATTTTGACTAATCCGGTACTGCAGTTTTCAAGAAGGGGCAAAAGACCAGAATCGGTTATCTTACAAAGTCCGCTTAATTCAAGATTTTGTAACTGTGGACATAAGGAAATGATATGTGTGTGTGTGTGTAGGGGTGTCAAAAAAACCCGAACCCGATTGACCCGACCCGACCTGAACCCGAATAAGCTTATTAGGGTCGGGTTAGTCGGGTCTAGAATCTACGATCGGGTTATTCGGGTCAACCCGATTAACCCGAAACTTAATTAGGGTCGGGTTGCGGGTCTTTATAAGCATCCTTATTCGGGTTCGGGTCAACCCGAATAACCCGAATAATAATATTTTTTTCTTTGTTTTACTTTGTTTACTAATAATCTTAACAATATTTTATACAACTCATTAATGAACTGATAAAAAAAACGCGGATCCTTTCTTAAAATAAAAATCTTACATATGTTTCTTATTAATTCCTACTTTTCGAATACATTACAAAACACAACTTCGTATTAAAGGTTATTATATATATTAAATGGTTGGACCCTTTTTTATAAATGTTAGTAGTCAATAAATATTTGCAAAACTAATGTATGCACCTGATATTGGTCAAAATATGTTACAAATTATTTCTCTTTGGGTTATCATTTGTAGGATTTTGTGCATATAATATCATTGCAACATTATATATATTTTTATTTAATGTTCATTATAACTTTTTCAACATTATAAAATTTATTTGGTCGCTATTGTTGTGCCCCTTAAGAAATTGCTTATTAGAAATTTTTTTGCTTATTAATCTAAGATCCAATAGCTATCTACTAATTTGGAAAAATTTATTTGTTTTTTGTTTTCATCAAACCCGAACCCGAATAGACCCGACCCGAATAAACCCGAACCCGAATAGACCCGAACCCGAAAACCCGAACCTTAATAGGGTCGGGTTGCGGGTCATGTTTTGAGTTTTGAAAACCCGATTAGACCCGACCCGATTAAGCTTATTCGGGTCGGGTTAACCCGATTAACACCTCTATGTGTGTGTATATGTGTCTGACTGTGGTTTGATTTGTAAAATGAAAAATTAGGGTTAAAATAAGAAAAAAGAGGGATAAATGAGATGAGGGTTTAATTACTCATTTACCCTCACATGTTTATCATGTGAGGGTGTTTAACGGCACAAATTAAACGGAGGTGGACGGAAGGACTATAGATGATAAAATCAAAAAACAAAAGGACATTTTGTGCTAAGTTTTCTCGAAAAGGACGAAATATGAAAAAGTGACTAACCACAAGAACGATTTGTGACATTCGCTCAAATAATAATAAACTAGGGATTTTTGAGTTAAAAATAGTTTATACACTTTAATCAAAAAGCATAAAAAGTCCCTTCACTTTTTGATAAAATAATTTTACTAATTCATTCCCTTTTTTGTTTTTATGTTAACTTATATTATAATACATTTTATCATAAAAATAACTTATTTATTTACTTGTCGTTCAGGAAGTTAGTTGATCACCGTTGGGCTGTTATGCGCTCACCGACAAACCCCCAGACCATCGTTGGACCGGAGGCGGTAGCAATTTTCCCAACAAAATATTGCAAGAGATCTTAAAAAATGCCTCCTAAAACTACTATACCGAAATGTTATACAAGATATTAGTTTAACACTGTGTTCTTGAGTTTTAATTCGGGGAGAAAAGGAAAGGAATCAAACTATTTTTTGTGTTTTTAGTTTTTTTTAAGGAAGGAAATGAAATTGAGGGATTATTTTGGCATAAAATCTTCGGCCCATATTTGGGAGGAAAGGAAATGAAGAGTTGCAATACTTGGTTCAAATGACTAAAATACCCCTCGCATCAACTATCTTCATAAAACATTAAAGGGCAAGGCTGTAATTTGGCTAGTTATATTTCCTTTTCCCGTAGCTTAAGAACATAAATACTGCTACTTTCCTTATTACTTTACCAAACTCAAGAACACATAAACCAAACTTTTCTTTTCTTTTCTGTTTCTCATCCCTTTCCGGTTCCTTTCTTTTTCCATTCATTTAAAACTTAAGAACACACTGTAAAATATTTCGAAGAAACAATTTATAGAAGGGTTAAATTTTTGAATTTCTACTTCATCACTTTCAAAGTTTCATTTGCCCACAATTATTTTACTACCAAGTTGTTGCATTGAGAGGGGGAAATGTCAAAAGCAAAGAAGATTGTTATTAATCTTTTGAAATAAATTTACATAATCACATTAATTATACATTCAAATCATACCATAATTCTAGCAGGGAAGACGGAGATTGGTATACTTCTGTCTGGTCTCCTGGCTAGACCTTTGCTCTTCGAGACTCCATATTTATGAGTTTTCTTTCGACATGCTCTTTGTTTTGCCCTCACAACTTAAGTACTTCCTTGTTATGGGACTAATCTCTCGATCCAGACCCGATTCTAGCTTTAACTGTTGTTGTATTTCAATTGTTTTTCACTTAATTTCCAACCTTGTTGTCAACAACTACCCTTACATGCCTAATTTAGACTTTCTGTCTAGTCTAAATGTTCGGGATTTTTTGCTCGGACTGCAGACTGTATATTAGATAATAGTATATGAGGTCATTGAATGGGTTTTATCCCGTTATATAGACGATCCAAAACCCGTGAGAGTTTCTATGTAACATTGTTATTTTTAGTGTTTTAGTAATGTACGGTTCTCAATATTTAACATCTACTTATTGTATAGTTGAAAACACTTTGTGTATCATAATCATGTGGACATACTAAGTTATATGATACATGGAAACTTGTCATGTGTTCATGTCACGTCAAATGTCACTTATTTAATGAATAAAAATGTCCCATATAGAGCATCTAAACCACCTCAAAATCCCCTTCCAAACCATCAATGAGTGAACCCAAAACTTCAACAAAACAAACTTTCTTGGAAAAGGTGGACATGGAAACGTCTACAGACCTTGTAGGGTTTTGCGAGTTACTGTAAAAAGATTAGATGACGCCGGGTTTCAAGGAAACAAGGAGTTCTACACAGAGATCACAATGCTTTCACAATATCGACACAAGAACATTATAGACCTTGTAGGGTTTTGCGACGAAGGCAAGGAGATGATTGTTGTCTACGAGTATGCGAGTCATGGAAGTTTAGATAAGTATTTAGCTGACGAAAAAATGTTAGATCAACTGTCTTGGAAAAGACGTCTTAAAATATGTATTGGTATTGCTTCTGCATTAGAATATCTTCATAATCATGTTGCAGATCAACATAGAGTCATACACCGCGATATGAAAAGCGCAAACATTTTGTTGGATGAGAAATGGAAACCTAAACTATCAGATTTCGGGTTGTCTAGGATAGGTCTAGTCTTTGAACAAAACTCATTTTTGATCACTAATGTTGGTATTACTTTCTTATTTGTCTCAAATAAAACAATCTAATATTTTTGCCTTAATAAGCTGATCTATTTTAATATTTTATCCCTCGTGATCCATCAAAAGGTGCAAAATGATCCGAAGCCAAATTTTTTTGCTAACAAGGTTATCACTTTACATAATTTTGCTCATAGTAGCTTAACTTAGATCAAACCATAAAGAAAATTTTGATGTTTTAATGATCAAACCATAAAGAAAATTTCAAGTTTTTCAGGTTTTGTAGATCTTAATTATAATTTTTAGTCATAAGCTAGATTATGCTACGTTATACACATGTCGACAAGATTTTCATCGATTCAGATCGTTTTGTGATTTTTGGTGGATCACGAAAGACAAGAATACTAAAACAATATTGACTCATTGAGACAAAAAATAGAGAGACGGACAAATAAGAAAGTAGGTTGTTATTCTAGTTAAAAAAAACCTTCAAGTAAATGTTGAAGTGCCTTTTGTGGCAACTGAATTTGACAAGGTTAGAAGACCACCAATTGATCGACAGCAAGTACAGAAAACTTCAAGATTATACACGTTTGAATGTTGTTGCAGGATATTGTTGATGTTCTTATTAATTGTGTCACGAAAGACATTGGATTCCGTCAAGGCAAACCTATTGCTGCTTTTACTATATACAAATGCCTTCTCCACTGGAAATCTTTTGAAGCCGAAAACACTAGTGTGTTTGATCGTCTTCTTCAGATGATTGGTTCAACAATTGAGGTATTTTATTCATAATGTTAATTAAATTGGGTGGCAACAAAATTTGTTATTGGATTATGATAAGTATAATGAAGGTCCATGTTATCGCAGTATCAAGATAATTATGAACACGTCGCTTATTGGCTATCAAATGCATCTACTTTGTTATTCTTACTTGACATGAGTATTAAATCTGATGGTAGTTCGGTTCGTAAACATCCACCTCCAACTTCATTTTTCGAGAGAATGACAATGGTATTAATACTTGATCTTATTCTTGATTTTATTTATATGTGAAAAACTGAACGTGTCAGGCAAACTGTGTAACTGGCCAAGACGGGTTTTTTTGGTACGGGTTGAAACAAACATTTTATGTTCAAATTATCAGATGTTTTAGGAGTTTTTATATGTTAAAAATACACTTTGAGTCTTCTTTTGCGGCGTGAGTGTTGTACCTTCAGCAATGGAGAATATGTTAAAGCCGGGTTAGCACAGTTAAAGTTATGGTGTGGTCAGGCAAAAGAAGAGGTATACTTTTTTGAATTACAGATTAATTATTGATATATATTAACTAATAATCAATATATATATACATTCGACACCAAGCGAGAGCTAATATGACTAACGTGTTTTGGTAGTATGCGGGCTCTGCTTGGATGAACTTCAGCATATTAGACAAGCTGTTGGGTTCTTGGTATGTACTCTCTTGTAACAGTTCGTATCATTTATATTTATTATTTTAATATACATTTTGTTTATTTCGAGATATGATTGTTCTACGTGTTTGATTCCCTCAGTTATACATAAAAAAAGCCGAATATCATATGATAAAATCAGCAAAAATCTATGTCCCGTAAGTCTCTTTAAACATACACACGGAAAAAAGAAATGTGTAGAATGCCTGTGTTTTTCTTCCGAAGACTGACTTGATGCCGTGTAAACAGATTCTATGTATCCAACAACTGTATAGAATAGCACACTTTATTGGGATGTCTCCAAATGCTTGTTATCACAATCTTATAATACAACATAAATGAGTTAACAATCCATGTTTCTGAATGCAGCATTCCTTTTTCCGTCAACGATCTCTCGAGTTCTCTGCAAGTAACAGATTTCAAAGACGTGAAACCAGCAAAAGAACTTGTGGAACATCCAGCCTTCCAATTTCCAAACGAGTAGAGGCAAAAAACTTGAACATACAGAAATAGTATAAGCTTTTGATTGTTGTAAAAAATGTATTATTTTCGTTCTTTTCTTCTTTTTTCTTTCCAAACTATAAAATTGTTACATTTTTATCCGTCATAACGCGTTTACACTTCTGTTAAAAAGTGCCAAAATTTTGGGCCTTTTATCTCTTCTAAAATTTCCGGATACTCTTAGCAGCATTCTTTATAGAAGTTAGGATGGGTATGGTTTTTCACCTGGTCAGATGTTTGGGTCTTAATAAACACCCATTTCGAGTTAATGCAATGAAATATATGATATAAACTACGTACACTAAGTTATACGATTGATTTGTTTCGTTGGTTTATTGCAAACTTGTTAGGATAGTGTAAGTACTAGGTAGAGGTGAATTGTAATTGACGATTGACAAGTAATGACGTCTCAAAGATAAGTTAAGTTGAAGACCATTTAATATGTATTTGATACTTTTTCGACAAAAGATAACTTGATTTCCGACCTCTTTGCATTGCATTACCATAACGAAAAGAGAAAATTATTAAATTGGCAAATATAATACATCGGGCCTAACGGGCTATGAACTTAGATTAACGAAAACATGTTAATATCTTGATTGAATCTTGGGATAAAGGTACAAGTAAAAGGCTAGAGTAATGGAACCTCAAAACAGAAATAACTTTTTTTTAGCCCAGTCTAGGGGCCAAGACTATTTTGCATCCCTAAATCCCTAATTAAGTAATTAAGCTAAAGTTTCCTTGCCTAAATCATGCATCCTCTTATAAATTTCCTAATAGAAAATACTTTATATATTTTAAAATTGCATCATAAGGGAGAGCCCGGATTAGGGTATTCCGATATGAAATAAAAAAAATTCGATATTTTGTCAGTAATAAAAATTTCATTTCGATCTACAGGTTTCTTGCTAGTAGGTATATGTAGTGGCGGAGCTTGAAACTTTTTCCTAGTAGGACCGAAACAATTTTAATTTTATTGGGCTTTAAGGTTGGGAGGGTTAAAGTCCAAACATTTTTTTTTTACACATGATTTTTTTTTTTTAACACTAATTTGCTTAAGCTAAAGGGGTCAGCACCCTTCTGGGTCTTGCTGAAGCTCCGCCACTTGGGTATGTGAGTGACTAATCGACGTGAAAGTTATTAGTCTGAGTCTCATAAGAAACAAAAAAACAAAATAAAAATTGCTAGTTTATTATAAAACAGATCATGTCATAATTTTCTAAATATATTTAGAGTGTTTTATGTGACATTAATTTACATAAAAAAAAATGACCATTGAAGCACTTATCATGTTCATAAGCTTTGAATGCATGAATCACCCCTTTTATTTTATATGATTCAAAATGTTTTTTTTTTTTATTAGATATAAGAACATGAAAACCATTAGCATTAATCTATTTTGGTCAACATCTCATGATTTGTTTGTTAAAATGTAATAATTCAAACCAAAGAATATATATATATTAAATTTAGTTGGTCAAACCCAAAAATGGTTAAAAATAATTAAAAATAATTAAAAACTAATTTATTTGTGATTATTAATTATTGTAATGATGAGTAAGTAAAAAATCATTAAGATATAACAATAGATTAATTATTTGACTAGGATAATAATTAAGATGCACATGTTAGTTTGGTGAGGCGTTGTTAGAACTCATAGTGGGATACTTGACCTACATTTGAAGAGTATTAACGATCGAATATAATTTTTCTTGTTTCTTCTATAACCGCTAAAAAGTGTATGAATGATTGAATGTCCGATAAATAATACACCTTTTAAGAGTTGCCCCAAATCCGAATACTTCTTTTTCAAATTCTTGTTGGCTACGGAAATATTGTAATACTTCTTATATGTTCTTATGTCTTTGATCTACGGTAGGTTTTATACGTTTCACTATCCTTGATCGACTTTCCTTTTGTTTACAAAGATTAAAAAACAAGATTCGTTGTTCTTGTGCATTGTATTGAACATTCAACTTAAAATAGCTTCAATCGTAGTCATCGTCATCATCAAAAATCGTTCAATTTGACTGGATTTTTCTCACTAAATTCTCATGTGGTCTCATGTGTGTCTTCTTTCTTAAATGTGGTCAAACTTTTTTCATATGACATAAACATAAAAGAATCTCAAGTTCTCAACTATGTCATGTTCTTAATATTCTTGCATCTCTCTCTTGATATATGTATATTAATTATTGATATATGTTTATTAATTATTGATATATTGATATATTAAATTTGAATTATCATTGTTAAGACAGTTATTATAGTTGATTAGGTGGTTGCTTATACTTGACGAATTATTTTATTTCTGTTAGAATAATATCTTTTAAATAACAATTAATAGATATTATAAAGTTCAATGCCAATTTTCTATTTTGCTAAATTTGAATTATTTATATAACCAACCTCGCATTCGGATTTTTAGAAATAAATTTGGTGATCGTACATATTTTTAAGAGCAACGACGAATTGCACATGTACTTTAACCGACAAACACACATTTGATATAGCGGTACTCAAGAGCAAATAAAGTGCTCTTCAACTAAGTAGGATTATCGCATATCATCTTTTTCCTATATGATTCTAACAAATTACTCTGTATAAGCGTATTAACTAGTTGTTTGGAAAACCGGAGTATCCACTTGAGCCGTACCCTATGTATATTACTTGAATGGTATATTCATTACAAGAAAAAAGTTGTTTTTACACATTTTGTTCTTCACAATTATAGAAAGCGTATAGTTTTTTATTGATTTTTTCACACTTTTAAGTATGTATAAAATTATTTCATTTATAAATATGAAGAAAGATGTAAAACCTCTAAAATCTACACACTTTTAGTTGTTTAAAATAATATACACACTTATAAGTATGTATAAATGTACAACTACTCCACACTAAAAAGTGTAGAGGAAAATTTGTGATACCTAATTTTTTTTTTTCACATACCAAGAGTGTGAAGAAATGTGGTGTGACAAATTTATCTTCATACTTTTAAGTGTGAATTTTTTTTTTCTACGCTTATAGGTGTTTAGTTTTTCGTATTTATTCCATTTTCTAATTAAAAATATATTGTACACACTTCTAATTGTGAACAAATTATAAAAATATATACACGCTTTTTAAAAACGTAAAAATACAAATATATACAATTAATATATTTATTGTAGTGATTTATCATATTACGTTATTAATCTCACCCGTTTAGTGAACACCTTGATCCAAACTAGACTATTAAAATTTTAAAAAATATCTCTATATTGATTACTCAAAAATGGTTGACTTCATTGTTCACAACTTGTAGCTAAAACAACCTATTTAGGATAGACACAAATTAAGGGCTGACTTTTTCACTAAATCGAAAAGCTAAGAGAGTTATTACTTTGAATAGAAATTACTTGATATAGAAAGAATAATTAGTTTAACATTAATAAAGTTTGACATTCTATTTTTGGTAACATATATAACATGAGCCACTAATATTAATCGAATATGATTCAAAGTCAATTAAGCAAGGAATATTAACCCTTTTTAAAATTAAATCTATACTTTTTACCGGCCCATTTTGTGCTTCTCATGTGCTTTTAAACACCCATTAATGCTAATATAGAGCACACAGCTTAACTCATAAGTAATGACCATTTTCACCGTTCTTAGATAATTTCTTGACCATTTTGCATGTTATAAACGTACTTGCTACATGCTCAGTTTTAATGGCAAACACTCACACACGCACTTGCTCGTTAGTTGGGTCAGCTTTTGCTAGGTCAAGGGCCTAAGAGTTCAATCGGTACCTATACGATTAATTTATACGTTCATTTGTGGGTATTCCGAACACTAAGAGGTTATAACAAATAATTTTGTTGGTAAGCTTGAAGGATGTAACGAAAAATGATAGTTGAGACTAACTTGATGGTCCGAATTATGGTATGTTTGGCAACAAGTGTTTTACAGATTTTTGGGGCTCGAGTATTTCTTTTCTAAAACAAATAAGTTCATTAATAAATAAAAACCTTTGTTTGGATAGTAAAGTTTTTAGCTTTTATTTTGAAAAAAAAAACTCCAAAAAGTTTCAAAATGAAAAGCTTATGAAAGTAGTGAAGAATAATAGAAACCCATTTGATATAATGTATTATTAAGCGATATATATAGGGTTTAGAGACCCTAAACCTAACGGACCCATACCCAATCCAACATATTGGGTTTGGTCTTATCATCTAATACTCTCCGGCAGTTCGAACGTCGAAATCACGAAAGCTCGAACTAGATAACAAACTCTAACTATGAAAATAAAGATAAATAAATAAAGGTAAAATAAACAAAGACGTTATGAGCTTGAGATCCGGCTTTGGCAGATATGTCGCACATTTGAGATCCGACTTTGGAAAATCCGTCTTCATAAAACATTTGTTTGAATTTTTATTTGTTTTCTTGATCTTGATTCTTGACAACTTTGAACTTTATTTTTGACTTGCTGGTTAATTTAAGCGGCTGTAAAAAAAATATAAATTTAGCCGTCTTTAGACGGCTGTAAAAAAAGAAAAAGTGAATTTAACCGACTTTAGACGACTGTAGAAGAGAAAAAAAAAAGAGGGTTTTATTTTCTTGGGGTTTGGAATCTAGTCAAGCTAGACAGTTCATCCCCACGTCAATTAGGATTTGAAGAGTGGCATTGAAGCTAGGTTTGAGGATCAGACCCGCTCTGATACCATGAAAAATATATAATAGAAACCCCTTAAATTTGATGTATTATTAAGCGATATATAGGGTTTAGAAACACTAAACCTAACGGACCCAAACCCACATATCATGTTTGGACTTATCATCTAATAAGTTCCAAAAAAAAAAAAAACTCAAGTTCCAACTCTAGCTCGGATTTTCAGCTAGAGCTTTTATCTACAACTACTTTCGCTAAACATAAAGCATATAACCGAGTCGTACTAAATCCTAATTTTAGGTATGTACCATTACTCTGACATAAATTTATCTACTTATATTTTTCAATATATAATATTCAATGTGGGTATGATCGAGCCGCTTAATAGTGGCGGAGTATAATTTACTAGATGGGTATGTTGGGGGAGAAAAGAATATTGGATGAAGCTTTAAATCTTTATTAAAGTGATTTTGATCTTAGTATATTAACTCGGATGAACACTTGTTAACATCCGAGTTAAATCTTAGAAAGTTAACACCGAAGAAGATTAAATCTAAAGAACAAACTTAACATTCAAGTTAAAATGAAATTTATGAGAGTTAAAGTTTAAAGTGGAGACTTAGTTTTAGTTCATCCGAAGTGTTCTTTTATAAACATAAGGATGCTTTGTAAGGTAATTGAAGTTGTAATTTCTTAGCCTATAAATAGTGAGAGAAAGTTACTTTGTTAGTGGGTTTGAATGAGTAATTTCTAGTTAGAGAAAGCTTTGTAACCGAATCTCCTGCCATTTTTGGCTTTGAATGAAACGAGTAATTTAGCATTTATGTCTTTGATTCAACATCTAATTCATCAATTCACTAACTAAATCATGATTCCGCCATCGTTTAGTTAAACTAATCACCTAGTGTTTCGATCTAAGATAATTCAAAACCTGTCAGGGTAGCTACGGATACCCCCAACTTGCCGAAAGCCTTATTTTGGTTGTGTAAAAAAGGTAGAGATCTTTTTTTATGTTCATTTATCAACTTATATATATATAAAAAAAAATTGTTTTGGATATATTTTAATTTTGATCATTGATTCGCCACCACCGCCTAGTTTAATTAGCCAGCATACCATAAACGCAATGTGGTTTTTGTTGACAAAATGTATCATAGGTATAACTTGACCTTCTCGTCCAGAATATCAGAATAGTTAGGAGCGATGGTCATAAGTTTTCAGCTTTTAGTCATTCTGCTTATTCTATTTACTAACATTTAAAGTGCAGTATGCGTCAAATACAAATATTTTGCGTGGCACATACTACACCTTGACCTTAAATTGTGTAAACTAACAAAATGGATTGAATGAAGATGTGAGCACAGAAAACTAAGGCAGAACCTGGGAAAGCTAAATTATATATGCATCAAGTTTTGTAGCATGAGCCCCTTAGTTAATGAAAGAGCAAGTTGTAGGGTTTAAAAATTACAAAACGTTGCCAATAATGTTATCAAAAATGTCTCATAGATGCCACATGCAAGCCTGTGATTCAACCAGGTGCAATGCTTCTTTCATTTATATAGATTTTAATAAAGTTTGGTCCTTTATATTCAAAATATGGTATAACGTTATATGTAATTTATCAGAGATCACAAATTGAACTAATTTATTAAAACTCATATTTATATATAGTACAATGTTAACAAATGCCCCTAGGGCAATGACTAAGACTTCCTTTTTTACTTTTATTCTCTAATTAATGTTCATTTTCCATTTAAATGAAGAATCTCAATACTATTTAATTAAGGAATTCTTTTTAATTACTAAATTCCTAAAAATAAATTACATATTACTTTACATTGTATAATAATTCATCATAAGAAAATGTTGTCATGCTTGAATTCTCTCGGTCAAAAAGTCAGTAGACACATAAAAAAGTCCAAAAACAAGTAACGGAAAAACATAATCTCTAGACTAAAGACCGTTGTCGAGCACTTCAAAGTAAATATATGATTTCGTCATATATCACTAGGTGAGCATTTCTTTCGTGGAACATTAGAGGAGCTAGTAACTTGAGGCGGAATCCCTCATCGGTAAAGTGGGTTCCACAAGAGTCATATTCTCTTTAGTCTAGAGATTATGTTTTTCCGTTACTTGTTTTTTGACTTTTTTATGTTTCGTAATTTCCATCTATTAGTATTGTAATGATTATTTTCTTTCTAATATTTGATATGAATCAAATAAATAAAGTTTCCTAGTGTGGTTAATATTTTTGTGTCTACTGACTTTTTGACCGAGAGAATTCAAACATGACAACATTTATTTATGGTTAATTATTATACAATTTAAAGTAATATGTAATTTATTTTTAGGGATTTAGTTATTAAAAAAAATTCCTTAATTAAATAGTATTGAGATTATTCGTTTAAATGAAAAATGAACATTAATTAAAGAATAAAAGTAAAAAATGAAGTCTTATTCATTGCCCTAGGGGCATTTGTTAGCATTGTCCTTGTATATATATATTTATTATATATAGAAAATATACTTCTTATTCATTTCTAACTTATGATTAACTAATAAAATAGACACTTTTTAGATTTGTATATTATTTAAACATATTATAAGGTTATTCCATTTTCAACATTTTATATTTTCATTTTTTATCATAATTAATTCACTTAATTAAGTTACATGTATAGATATCATATTTCAATTAAAAAACTAAAATTTTGGTTTTAAGAATATTAGTCTAAATTATATAGGGTGAACAAAATAACCGAATAATCAAATCATAAACGAATTAAATTAACTGAAATAACTCAACCGAAATAACTGAACCAATTCAATAACCGACGCTTTGGTTTTGATTTCTTAATAACCGAAACTTTCGGTTATAGTTATGGTTATAGACATATAAATGAATTGTATAAGCGAACCATAACCATAAGCGTGTATAGTGTCGTTTATAATTATATATAATCAAAAATGAGTTCTTTAACAAGATTCCGTATCATCAACTACATTTCTATTTTCTACTCTTGAATATTTTTAATTGCAAGTCTCTAAATTTGTATTGATGTAATATAAAACTTACTATTTGAAACCTTGTTGCTATAAAGTAGTAAATGTTAACTTTGTGTTTATGTATTTTTGAAAATTTTATTTTCACTTTTCTTAATGTATTTATAGTAAATGTGTTTTTTAAAGCCAACTTCGAGATTTATATTTAATCAACTAAAAGTAGGGCTACGGCAAGCAAAACAAGCAATCCCCTCTTCGTTTGTTGTGGGTCGCGCCTCACCGTAGGCACCGAATGAATGAAATGAGTGGAGATCTTCCTTCCCTATCGAACCATTCATAACATAACAAACTGGTTATTAATTTCAAATAACCGAATATTTCGATTATTAATTTAGTTTTAAATCATAGTCAAACCATACCCAGCCCTACTAATATACTAATGACCTCAATTATTACATATAAATTTCTATGTAATTTGCCCTTTACAAAATATAATTAGTTTACCAACTTCAAGAAGAGTGTGCCTCTACATAACTTATAACTTCATTCATCCATTTAAACCGATTTACCGACTGTTAGTTAGTTGTATTTAAATATTTCGTTATATCTTATTGAAATAACTAATTATTGTTTAAAAATTAGTTAATATTGTTGTATTATTGTTGTAGCATTGAAATTTGGAAGAGTGTTAAAATCAACAACAAAGTCAGCTTTCCATCTCATTAATGCACCTTGCAGTGCACGTAATTATTAAGGAATTAATGACATAGTAATATTTAAGCATGGATATGGTAAGATTAATGAAATAACTTTTAAATTAATTTAAATAATGGTTATCTTTATTATTAATTAACTAGTATTTTATCCGCCTTACACGACGGGATAATAAACAATTGAAGATATTTATGAATTTGATGGAAACGAGATCTCTACACGGCAACGGTAATTAAACACGATTTTATGAATGTGGTGTTTTTTCTAAAGTTAGAAATGTGTTTTGAATTAAACAACTCTATTTAAAAACCATTTTAACTAAATTTTATAACTTTGTATTACAATTTAATTTTATAAAAGTTATTAGTTTAACTATTTAATATTTATTAATATGTTTATTATAAATCAATTAACTAATAAATATTATCATCAATTGTTTTTTTTTTTTTTTATATTAAAGAGTAATTAAAGACTATGTATTCAAAACCTATTTATTAAATTCAGTTAAATTTTTATTTTAAATTTGAATAGTTTATATTAATTTATGAAAATAAATAGCTAAGATTCATTCTCCTTAAAATTTTGTTCTTAAAAATGAAAAGTCTAATATACATTATATAGTAGTACATATAAAATATCTGCATATATAGTGATCGCTAATAATTAGATTGGACATTTTGGCATAGTTTAAGCATTACCGCAACCACAAATGTCCATGCACCATATATGTGACAAAAGGCCAAGAATTTGATTATGCATCCCATCATATAGAGGTGATTTGTAGACATGTGAATTTATTTAAAATCGCACACTCTTTACATGTGGTATAGAAGCATACATTAAAATGTGTGTGCTATATGAATCAAACGTCCGATGAGATTTAACCCGTAATTTTTTGAACACTAAAATAGTAAAATAAAATCACGTTGTCTACATCGGCCAAGACACAAATCCACATTTTTATGCATTTTCTATATAAAATATAAATTTTAAAATGGGATTTTTGGATACAAGAATCTTTGTAAATCTTGCTAAGCTTCGAATTGTTTGCATATGCTAGATTCTTTTTTCATTTATTTAATTTATTTTTAGCTCTCTTGAAGATATTGGCATTTTGTTAAATCTTAATTGTTTTGATTTTGTATTAATGGTTTTATTCCTTCTAAGGCTCCCATGTTTCCATGTGATCCTACGAATGGTATAGAACTTGGAGACGTGGCTTATTCCATCTACTTAAAAACTAGGGTTCGTTGTGTATTGAACGTACAACCACATCGAACAAAGTTTTGGTACTTAATTAATCTTCAAAGATCGTGATTTACTATTTCGTAAATATATTCGAACATCAAATTATCATCGATTGGATCTCACCGAGGATCATTTAACACCTAAGTGTATATGTATGTATGAAAATGCGAAAACAAACAAAATAATATGTGATTATTGAGTTAACAAATGACTATTTGATACTAAACTATTATTGTTTTATTCTTGTTTGATAAAATATGCAGAGATTCATCATCATTGATAAAGTATGATTAAAGTATTCTTAAAGAAATATTAATGTGTAAAGCGGAAAATATATTATATGAACCAATCAATTCTACAACAATAACGTGGGTAATAATTGGTTCATTTAGTTTAAACAACTTTAGCAGAAATATATATTTATACAAATCATCTGAAAAAAGAAACCATCAAGATACTAGAGGTTAGGTTAACTTAAGGGGTGTTTGTTTCGGGTTATATAACGGGTTTATGAGCTTATGTAAATTTTGATAAGCACATAAGCCCAATTTTTCCGGCTTATAAGTTTATCAAGTTAAGTTTATGGTTTATTTTCATAAACTTAACTTGATAAACTCATAAGCCGGAAAAATTGGGCTTATATATGTGCTTGTCAAAATTTACATAAGCTTATAAGCCCATTACATAAGCCGAAACAAACATCCCCTTAGTATGAACGGATTATATAGATAGGTTAACCATCGAGAAAATATTGAAATCTTAATAGGACCCGCTAAGAATAATTGATGACTTAACCTAATCCTACTAACCTTGTTGTGCAACAACTTGCATAATTTGATGTACTATTTTATGAATCTTTGGGTTGACCATAGAAAAATACTCCATTATGAAAAATTAGATGATAACAACCATACAACTTTAATCAACCAACAATCTCTATTAAAGACAATATAGAAACCCATCTAAATCAATTTCAACATGTAATGACTAATGATACATTGATATTGTATTGAGTTGCTATAAATATGACATTCACATTATGACAAAACACACTTGTGCCTTAAGAGAGAGTAGACATAACAACTTTAGAATAATATTGCAAAGTAGACCTTTGCATTGTAAACGAATATGTATAATCAACTTTTTACCGATAGATTGAAAAACATAAGCGTACATATTAAAGACCAATAAAAGAGATTATCACCGCATAATATTCAATATCCTGACGTGGACCGACGAGTGTCATAACACCTTTTCCATTCTCCTTCATCAATAGTGCTTCGAAATGTAACAAATGATATGTTTGAGATATTTATATTGAGGCTCATGAGGATCAATCAAGAAAATTCAAAATTGTTAAAATGTTTGATTTTAGAAAATGATTCATACATGATAATCAAACTTTTATCCAAGTTAGTTGACCATAGCACATCCTAAATTACTATTACTATACTACAAATGAATTCGGTTTATGAAGGATCGGACTACTATACTAACCATTGAGAAGTGAGGTGCCATCATTCATAAGTAAACAATAATTTCGGTTTTTTTTTTCATTTATTTGGGACAATTTTTACACATAGTTCTTTTTACTCATTTAGAGTATACATTTCATATAAAAAATTTTCACAGATTGGTTATACATATCTTTTTACTAATTGAAAACATTTTTATCATAATTTTTTCTATATTAAAAGAATGTGACTTTATTTAAATTTTTTGGTTGTTTAGATTAAGTTTTTTAGTATGTTTGTGAAAACTCCACCACAACATGCGGGGTAATTAAACCACTCGCTCTAAGACATTTGACATTAATTATAGATACTTACATTTAGAAGTTGTAATGTGACGCGGTGAATAATGTATCTTGTATGTAGGCGGATTGCACTTGTATGTAGGCTGATTGCATCAGCCAGTCTGTCTAGTTAATTTTTTTTCGTTTTTCTTTTTTTTTTAGAAGTTTTATTTTTCTTATACTATTAAATAAATTTATTATTAGCTAATTTTTATTGATCTTTAATTTTTGGTTTAAGTTTTTTTTCTTTTTCTGGAGTTACGGATTTTATTTTCAAATATTTGGTTACCTTTTACTATTTGTGTTACACTATTAAATAAACTAGTTACGTTTTTATTTCGTTTATTTGTTGATTTTGGATCTTAGCTTATTTTTTTGGGTTACAGTACTTATTTTTAAGTTAAACTAATAAAGTAATATATTAATTTTGACTAGTATTGTACCCGCGCGATGCAGCGGATGAAAAAAAATTATATTCAACAATTTACAGTAGTGTAATGATTTATGGTAATTATGGGTATATTAGTAATTTCAATTACCTAAATTTTAAGAGTTTAAGAGTTTGAAGGAAAAACTTTATAATATAATTAAGATTGAATGTCCATTTTTAGTTTTATATTTGTCTTTTCATATTATTTTCTTTGTTTAATTTTTCTCAATTTTAAGTTGTTACGTTTTGTTTTAGACTATCGATTAAATTCTATGCTTTATGCCCACGACAACACGTAGGCATAAAAACTCGTTTCCATAAACAAAAAAGCCAACTTTCATAAATTCATTTTTTAACATAGATGATCGAAAAGTGTATGTGAATATCTTCATTAAACCATTATCATTCCCCTTTTATAATCACTCTTCCACCGAAACCTTCTTGCAAAGGTGCAATAACCTACTCTAATACATAAAGACTAGCTTTTGAAACGCGTATAAATATTAATAAACAAAATTTAGTTGAATTGTAATATTAAAATGAAACACTAGTTTGAATTTAATAACTATTATATCTTTTAATTTAGACTGAAATAGTAGGTATATTTAATGTTTTTGCTATAACTTTATGAAAATGTTATAATTATACCAATCAAATAGTATTATTTCACATTGTCTTTTTATGTTCAATTCTATGAACCTAAACTTTCTTGTTGGAGAGGTCTTTGCAATTGAGTTTCCTCGAAATTTTCTTTACACCAACTTTCTTTTTAGTATTCATTATCGAGAAGAAATAATTAGTTTAATGTTACTATCCACACGGACATCGTCACTTATATCAATTAGCAAAGGCTTTTTGAAGTGAATAGTAGTCATACCTTTTTGATTACGACATTTAATAGTAATATTTACTTGTTTACAGATGAATTATCTCGTCTTGTTTTGCTCAAACCTTTTTGATTACGCGTGATCATATTCGCATTACCGAAAAGTATATTGTTACCAAATATTCATTCAAGAACACGCTTTCTTAAAGCCAAACACATTAAAGTTTATGAAAAAGTTAGAAGAAAATAAAATAAAATATTTATAACTTTAAATAAAATAGTTATTAGGTTTGTGTGGATTGAAGAATCTTGAGTATTTCAAGCAAACGATCAATATTCTAAGTTGTACAGCAGTATTTGCAAGCCTGGTATGAAACTAGGGATGCCAAAAAAGGGGATTAAAAACCATACCTTTTCATGGGATTTCACACTCACAACATGCATGCATGCACTGATGCACATCTACATACTAGTATATATTTATATGTATATAAATTATCATTAAAATTTCATAAAATAAAATAATAATTAAAATTAAATTTGTATTACAATGTTTATCATTAAAATTTCATAAATGCCCAAATGGATGTTACTGTGGCCCCGAATCACTAACATTGTCGTTCTAAAAAAAAAATTCATAAAATAAAATAATAATAAAACTTATTTTTCTAACGATTTTACATAAACCTTGATATTTGTTGCAACATTACACCAAGCTATACATATACCTAATCAAAACTTGTGCCCCTATAAATTTTGACCATGTACGATCGTCCATTGTACACCCTATAAGAGGCAACATTGGTTTGACAAGTATTGCCTGATGGTAAAGACCAGATGGAACCTCTATGCTTAAACATCTTTTGATAACCAAAAAATTGGTTAAAAAATAGTCAATGGATATTCCGATTTTGTCGTGTAAATTTGAGTAATAAAAATCACAATCTCATTTACCCTTTTACATATCTTAATAGGTTTACCTTTAATACTATTTTTAAAATTTTGTATGTTTCAATCTTAATTGTAGGGGAGGTGATTATTTCACTTTAAGTTTTTATTCATTCACTTTAATTTAAACTGAATTGACGATTATACCCTCACTTTTATTTTATCTTTTATTCTACTAATGAATATTAAAACCCAATTCATGTCTCAATTCCTTTTCACCAGCAATAAATAACACAATAATATTTAAAAATAAAAATATTCTCATTTCCATTCCATCACCACTTACCATAAGACACCAAAAAAAAATCTTCATTTTTTCAACTTGAAAAATTCTCCATTTTTTTCAACTTTTTTTCAATGGCAAGTCTTGAAGATATAGGTGTTTCTACACTAATAAACATAATAACTGGTTTTGCATTTTTACTTGCATTTGCTCTACTAAGAATTCAGCCAATTAATGACAGAGTTTATTTTCCAAAATGGTATATTAATGGTGGTAGAAATCATCATCATAAAGGGAATTATGTTGTAAAATATGTTAGAAATCATCATCATTTTGACAGCTATTTGGGCAAGTTAGTACTGTATTTAGAGTTTATTTGAAGTGTTCGTTACTGCAACTTATATGAACAGTTTATTAGTGCTTATTAATGCAGCTCGAAATGCTGTTTAAACTGCTAATTTAGAAGTATTATAATACAAAACACTAACGTGGCATCCCGATATAATAGATCCATGATTAATATTTTCAAACTCCAACTTCTATGGACTACGTGAAATTGATAAAAGAAAAGAAAAAAAAAAGTAATATGTTCATTCATCACTCGAAAAGTACCTTTCACCAAGAATGGATGGCGTCAGATAAACAACCCAAGCTCCGGTGGAAGTGGCGGCAAATGGTATAAAGGAACGGGAGAATCGTTGTCTGTGTAAAAAAATAGGGTAAAAAGTAGGGTAAAATGGTTTAGAGGTATTTTTATCAATTAATTTAATTTTAAGTGTATAAAGAAAAAAGTGGGTAAAATAATAAAAATAGAATTGAGGGTATAATTGTCAATTTAGTTTAAATTTAAGTGGATGAATAAAAATTTCAAATGAAAAAATCACCTCCCTAATTGTAGACGTATTTTTTTTTTTTCTAATTTGATATACTAATTTTTGGAAACCTAAATTCCATATCTCAATATCTTTCCATAGGGAATGTAAAGCTTTACCACATGGGAGCTAATAAATTCACTTTAAGTTTTTATTCTTACACTGAAATTGTATGTAAAAAGACAATTATGCCCTTAATCTTTTGATAACATTTTTTTTGTTTAACCTCAAATGTCATACTTCTCTCTCACACAGTCGCAACACAACAACTAGGATACCAATCCAGTCATGGCGGGGTATGGGGAGGTAGGACGTAGAAAGTCATACCTCTACCCGGAGGAGGTAGAGAGGGACCTCCAAATGAGTGAATAAGCGGAATCCAACCATGAAAACTTCACCAGCAACAGCAGTAAGCCAAGCAGGCCAACCAGCAGCCACTTGTTCTGACTCAACATATTTATGTAAATTCCCTAACCGAAAACTCACCGACTCAGTAGTTGAGCTCGCTCTACCTGACTCACCTAACTCACTCCCTGACTCGCTTGTTTTATTATTATTCTTCTTCTTCTTCTTTTTGATAATACTAATACCTTTTTTACTTTCCAAGTCTGTAACTGCAGTCGCATTGTCACCAGAATGATCAACCGCGGGGGTAACGGAGACAGCTTGTTTTGATGAAACACAGCCCATTTTGAAAAATAGATAGATACAGGTGGTGTATCTAAAATGAAAATCAGTGAGTCATTGGTAGATTTTGATCGATGGACTGTTTTTCTGTGTTTATGTATAATATAAAAATCGCGTATCCTTTTCGCCGATGAGCTAGTCGGAAGTTTGTAAAAGGAGAAAAGTGTGTGTGAGACTGTGTGAGAGAGAAGTCTGAAATTTGAGGTAAAAAAAAATGTTATCAAAAAATTAAGGGCATAATTGTCTTTTTACATACAATTTCAGTGTAAGAATAAAAACTTAAAGTGAATTTATCAGCTCCCATGTATTCAAATTAAACCGAATATGTAGGAAAGTATAACATCATTCCTCCAACTTAAATGTAACTGATGTGTTTAATTATATCATTTAATTGATGTCTTTAATTAGATCTTTTTATTTCATTTAAAATGCTACTTCCTAATTATTATTAAATTTAGAGAAGATATCGATGTCTAGATCCTTTTATGTCTTTTTTTAAATGGCATAAAATCAATAGAAAGCCATTAGCAAGAGGTTGTGGTAAAAGATACAACGAGTCGGTATTTAGCAAATTTACTATAATGTGGCTATTGAATGTAAAACCTAATCTTTTCATCAAATCAGCAAAAAAATTTGCCTACATGACAACAACTATAATGTTGTCATGTTATCGATGTCAGTCAAATACATACAATCACAACAAGTTGAAAGTTGGAAAACAAATCAATATTGAAATAAAAATCTATTTAAGCATGATAAATACAACGATAATTTTGATAAAGTTGAATAAATCTTGAAATAATAGTTTCTTAAATAAATAAACAATCGTTAACATTGTTCAAAAAAGATCGATTAATATCTCATGTACACATTTACGTGTGATCAATAGAAGTTTAAGTATTATTCTTATTCCCGATCTGTATGCTCATCGAACTTACTAAAAGTAGTTGGTTTATGGTTGAGGATTTGTTTTTTTAAAGATGGTCGGTTGTGAATAAGAGAGCTTGAAGGGTAGGGTTCTTGGTTCGAGCTTGTGCACACAATCACATAACCATGCATATGCATAATCTTACAATATGTTCCAAGTACTACGTAGCAGCTTTATGCAATTCCAAGGTTATTGGAATTGCTAATTGAGTAATTTGAGGTTAAAAATTTAAATTATAATGTTATTTTATCATTGAGATATTAAACTCACAGAAATCAACTCATTATGATTCATATTTTAATTTTGAACATAATCTTGTAAGGAATGTCCAAGTATCTTAATCGATCAATTATACATATAAAATTCAATTATTTCCATAAAAGTAAAAGGGAAAAGAAAGAAAAAACAAGCCCCTTACATGATTATGGATTAAAAATAGGACCGGTCTAAAGCATGTATAGGGTCCGCATAGTGTCCCGAGACCGGAATGACCCATTTTCTTTTGTTATATATATATATATATATATATATATATATATATATATATATATATATATATATATATATATGTGTGTGTGCGCGCGCGCGTGTTACAATTAAACAAAAAACCAAAACATTCATATGTTGGTGGCACTTGTTCTATTATAAGGGGACCATTTTTTTATTCGTACTGGACCATCGAATTCTCGAGACCGACCCTGAAATTCAAAAACACATTGTTGAGAGATGCAAGAGTAAACACATAGACAATAAGGCATCAAGGATATGGTTTCACTTTTTCTTAAAAGTATACATAGTGAATATATATTGATATTAATTTTATCCAAAAGAAAAATATAAGTTGACAAATATTTAATTCTTTCTTATTATTTATTTGGCTCAATTATGATTTTATCATGATATTGTTAAAAAATGAAGATAAGAATTATTAATAGTCTTACTTTCAAATATAAAAGATTTACTAAACCCCACCATATTAGAAAAATTGACTTACTCCATACATAATTAGATAAATCATCACATCCATTTGGTGTAGTGAAGATATTGAAAGCTGCACAATATATATATACAATATTATAGAAGTTATTAGACGTAAGTTAAGAGAAGGAATAGGGATTAGCGATTAATTGAGATTAATCGGAATGAATTTTGAAAATGGTTATAAAAGTTATTTGAGAAATTATTATTTGAATATTTTATTCGATTGACTAATTAAGTGGTTATGGTATGACGTCAATCTATTTGGCTTCTATATTTTTCACACTTCTTCCGATTACACGTTATTTTGTATCGATTACGACCGAATTTATCCGATTAGTTGACTGGGGTTTTAATTGATGGATTGATGAAAATCTCATCAGTAAAGTAGGGATTAGAGATTAATCATTGATTAATCGCTGGATTAATGAGATTTTTACAACCTTGATATTATGTATAAGCTTGATGTCGTCTAATCCCTCAACTGATCCTCAAGAACTAAGAATCGGGAAATGCCTATGCTTCTAAATTTTATCACTTTCAGAAAGAGATCTACCGATCAACAAGTTTTAAAGAGTGTACGGTGACACTTTTTTAAAGTGTGGGAAGTATTAGTAAATTCCAAAAAGTTGCACAGAAAATCAATGAATTTTAACCCAATTGTCATTGTATGTAACCAACTTTATTTTTTTATCAAAAAAATCACAACTTTAGATACGTTGTCATTGTATAAAAACTTAACTTGAAATCTGGTTTGTTTTTATTTATTTTACCAAAATTCATTTCTTACATAATTCTTCTCCTATATACATATACCAATTTGAATCTTTGAATTGATATGATCAAATTCCAATCACATATAAGACTTCACCATACTATCTTGGCCTTTCAAATTTCAATAGCTTACAATATAAGGAATAAAATCTCATAGAAATATGTCTTGTTGCTATATACCCAATCAAGGTGAGGTGTTGATGTTGTATCGTGAGTTGGCATGAATGGGATTTGTGGGGCTAATTAGCAACCATTAACATGTGTTAACTACAAAGCTAAAGTGGCTATTAACCAAGAGTAGGTATCCAAGGTGGCTAATAATGGTCCAACTAGTCAACTAGGGTCACTAACTTTACTCCATGTCAGCACATACTCCTATCCTAGTCAGCATTGCCAGATAAGCTATTGATTCTCTTTTCTGAGTTGGAAGGTGGGACCACTCTCTAATTATAGCAATAATTTGACCACGTCATTTTCACTCATTCCTTGTGCTCTATATCCCATTGGGCAAATTTAAACAAAATGAGCATCAAATATGCTAGGGTTTTATTATTGCAATATTTAAGAATCAAATCTTCTGAAGTATATAATTTGGTTTTCTTTTTCATTATATCAATATTTTAGAATTAAAGTTATTTGATTAAAGTTTGAAAACGTTAAATAATTATATATTTATTCTAAAAATAAGTCTTGTTGCATCAACTCTCTATTTGATTTTAAAAATCCAATTGTATAAACTTAAAAAAGATAGTAATTTCAAATGAAAGTTTTCAAACATATATATTGTAAATCGACGTTGTGACTTTAAATCTCAATATTCAGCAAGGCTCCAAAAAGCGTACCATGATGGCGCCAAGGCGCGCCATGACGTCAAGGTGTGACTTTCCTTCACGAAAAACATGCAAGAAATCTTTGTTAGGCGTGACGTCGAAAAAACGTGTCAAGGCACGCTTTAACACCACTTTTTTGTAACGTGTTATGGATATTTAAAAAAAAAGAAGCCGAAAAATAGTTTAAAATGACTATAATGATCATTTAAATGTAAATTTATGACTATCTTAGATTAAATGTATATTAAAACGTGAAAACAACGATTTTTAATAGTTATATAACTTAAAAATAGTAAAAACATATAAAAAATCATATATAAAATCATAAAATATATTTAAATTTTGCGGTATTGTCACGTCTTGAAAAACGTCATATTTCGCCATTTCTTGAGGCTTGACCATACCGCCACGCCACGTTTTGCATTATTCACAGCCTTGATATTCACAAATATGACTCTTAAAGACCGGGTTAGAGACTAGACCCGATCATGTTACAATATGTGTTTAGTTTTTGTTGTATCTTATTGTGGAAGCCGGGAATATTCTATGTTGGCCTTGACCATGGTAGCGTATAAGTATTTTTCTTCAAACAACATAATTTCATTAGAAAACACACTCAAGCAAGACATACTAGGAGGCAAAAGAATCAATCATAAATACCTTAGACTAAATACATATTAGATTGCAAAATAACTCGGAGCAATTAATAGAATATGTGTTCTGGTCGACTTTTAAGTAGCGTAAAAATTTAATATATCTATCGGAGTTCATATTCAGGACGTGAGATAAAACATACTAACAACACAATTATCTACGACATTTTCCTTTAACATTTGTTTGAGAATCATTATTTAAAAGCTAAAGAAATGCCAAAAAAGATTATCCCTAAGTTATAAAGTATTACAACCAAATTATATGATTAATTAACATATTATGATCTTAGCTTATAATTTAGAGTGACCCTTGAAAATGCATTAAATGCCCCCACCACCCTCATCACATGCTACCCCACCACCCATCCCAACGAAGCCCCATCCTATATATACACCTCTCCATCCATTATCTCATTTCATTCAAAACTCACTTCAACAACAATCATCTATCTTTCATTCTAAAAACCTACATAAATCAAATTCTTCTAAACACTTTGAGAACATCTATTTACTTGTGTTTCATCAAAAATTACTAAAATGTTTAGCTTTTCTGAGCAAAATGGCTACTTTGGTCGTCGATGTGTGTGGGTCAACGGGCCAGTTATAGTAGGGGCAGGGCCTTCAGGGCTAGCCATCTCGGCTTGCCTTAGGGACCAAGGGATTCCCTTTGTAGTCATTGAAAGATCTGACTGCATCGCATCCCTTTGGCAAAAACGCACCTATGACCGCCTTAAACTCCACCTCCCGAAAAAATTCTGCCAACTTCCTAAACTACCCTTCCCCGAAGAATACCCCGAATACCCTACCAAAAAGCAATTTATTGCTTACCTCGAAGACTATGCTCAAAAATTCGACATCAAGCCACAATTCAACGAGTGTGTCCAATCAGCTAAATATGATGAGGCATGCAAGCTCTGGCGAGTTAAGACTGTCTCGACAACCGGAATAATCCGGTCCGAGACTGAATATATCTGCCAGATGCTTGTTGTTGCCACGGGAGAAAACGCCGAAGGCGTTATCCCCGATATAGAAGGCCTAAAAGACTTCTCCGGAGAAGTGATCCATGCAAAAGATTACAAATCTGGTGCTAAATATGAAGGAAAGAAAGTTTTGGTCGTCGGTTGTGGGAATTCGGGCATGGAAGTCTCTCTTGATCTATCTAACCACAATGCAAAGCCATCAATGGTTGTTCGAAGCTCGGTTCATGTTCTACCACGAGAAATGTTCGGTAAATCAACCTTCGATTTAGCCATGATGCTAATGGCATGGCTACCGTTATGGATAGTTGACAAACTTATGTTAATCTTTTCATGGTTCATAATTGGAAACATTCAACGTTATGGTATCAAACGACCATCTTTAGGTCCATTGACACTAAAAAACGTCCATGGTAAAACCCCAGTTCTTGACATTGGAGCACTCGAAAAAATCCGGTCTGGTGAAATCACTGTTGTACCTGGAATCAAAAAACTCAACCCAAAGTCGGTCGAATTAGTCAACGGTGATATCCTAAGCATCGATTCAGTCATCCTAGCAACCGGTTATTTCAGCAATGTCCCATTTTGGCTTCATGTAAGTAAAAGAATTCAATCTTTTTAATCATATTATTATCACATCAGAACTCCCCAGTTAAGCGTGCTTGAACGAGAACAATACTAATTTAGTTTTTACTTTTTATTAACAGGAGAAAGAATTCTTTGCCGAAAACGGATTCCCCAAAACACCATTTCCTAATGGTTGGAAGGGAAAGGGTGGATTATATGCAGCTGGTTTCACAAGAAGAGGTTTAGCTGGTGCATCTGCTGATGCAATGAAAATCTCAAAAGACATTGGAAAAGAATGGAAAAAGGAATTAAATCAGAAAAAACAAAAGGTTCCAACACACAGAAGATGCATATCAACTTTCTAAATTAACTTAGAAACTGTAATATTTTTCCTTTTTATTATTTGTTTATTTCTAAAAACTTTATATATACATGAATATACTGAGATGTAACAAAAAATAATATATATATATATATATATATATATATATATATATATAGCTAGCAAAAAAGCCCTCTCCAGGAATCCCTAACATAAGTTTTTGAAAAATGTTAGGGTGTTTTGTGTACTGATGATGAGGCAACTTTTTTTTTTTTTACTTTCTTATTTTTATTTTATTCTTTTTGTATGTTGTATACACTTTGTAAAAGAATCAGTTTAATTAAATTACAGTGAAAATTGTTTCATTCTCTTGTTTTTATATTCTTCAATCTTGTTTTTTTTCCGGGTATTTGTCAAATACGATTATTAGTTAGAACGTTTAACTGATTTTAGTTAAACTTTTGGAAGTGAACGTTTTAGAGTTCAATACTTTGCGCTTTTGGTTTGTAAAATGATCGATTAACTTTGGGTTTTTGAGCATTGACTTTTTCTTAAATCAACTAAAAAAAACTTAGTATATTGTGCAATTATCATAATAATTTACAAATAGTAACATGGAGATTAGAAAATAATTAATTAACCTACTATTATTATTGTTGGTATGATTAAAATATGGATAAAGTCTATTAAATAGAAACTAACTTTTCAAATTTTATCTAAGTAATATCCAAAGTGTAAAATCTTAAATATTACATCTATGTAAAATTAAACAAGTTAGTTGCTATTTACTAAACTTGACCCTTAAAATATATAATATTTTGTGTGTATAATGTTGAAACTTGTATATGGGATATAGGGATGGAGGATATATTACTCTTCTTGGCCACATTATATTCATAATCATGTGCCCTTCATAATTTTATTTGTTAAAAATTGTCCATTTATTGATGTCAATAGTTGTGCTCAACTGGTGGATCAATATTTATATATCCTCTATTTTATTCTCCTGATGTTTATATATTACACAAATATATCAATAATAATGCTTATAATTAAGTTTAAAAACTAAAATATCATACTTTCTTGCCTTTTCTCACTATATTTAGGAATTAGTATGTATATGAGTATGCATAAAAATAATAAAGCATCCATTATTGTTGTATTATAAGATAGATGTAAGAACATACATGTGATATTTAAGGTATTGTGTCGATATTTCCTTTTTAAGTATTACTTATCTTGTGAGATATTTAAGGTATAGTGTCCCCTAATTGTGTTTTATGTGTGCGTGTATATATGCGTTTATTAAGTAAACGCATATATAAATTACATATACATAATGCGTAACATAAAAATGTCAAAATATCTATGCCTTGTTAGTTAATTAAGTATATAATGACCTATCTCGATATTGTGTATATATGATTAGTTGCAAAAAAGTAAATTAGATTTACATGCATCAATATTTTTCTGTGATTCACTTATTATTGAAGATGTTACGATAACTCTTTCACTCAGTTTTTTTTACTTTTTTTTACTTCATACAAATTAACCATTTATATAGCTAGTGAAGAATACTAAAACCCCCTAATATTATGTTATTATTAACCGAATATTTATAGATTTTTATTTATTTATCTTTAATACGAATTAACCCTTTATCTAGCTAGTGAAGAATACTAAAACCCCCTAATAATATGTTATTATTAACCGGATATTTATAGATTATCCAATTATATTATATAACTAGGATTAGGATATGATATTCTATAAGTATTAGTAATTTATATTAGATTAGGTTTATATTTTTTTTTAGTTGTAGTTTTCTACCAATAAGGTTTGTTTGCGCAAGGATATGTTAGATGGGTATTAGGAAGTTGTTTCCTAATCTAACTCTAACTAAGATTTACCTCCTCACCTATAAATAAAGGTGAGGGGTGAGGCTTAAACCTTTTACCAAATTTCCTTTTCCTTAATGAGAGTTGTCTAAAACATTCTATCTCTCGTTTTCTTTTCTTCTTTTCTTATTCGATAACCACCACCATCATTGAAGATTCTTGTATTTTGCGGGTTCTCTCGGGTTTCTTGAAGTCAAAATTCACACAAGTGGTATCAGAGCCACGGTTCGTGGTTCTTCTGAGGTGAACAATTACAACAATTTTCGTAATTCTCGGTCGGACTTGCGTAACTGTGGGAAAAACACGATCTCGAGTAATAAATATCATATAATTAATATATTAAGTTTAAGAAAATGAAACACTAAAAAGTTTTCTCATAAATATTAGATTTAAGAACATAAAATATTAAAAAGTTTTAAAGGTTTTCCAAATAAATTGAATATAAAACACTAAAAAGGTTTTTTCATAAATATTAAATTTAAAAACATGAAAGATTAAAAAGTTTTAAAGGTTTTCTCATAAATATTAAATTTAAGAATATAAAGAATTAAAAGGTTTTGTTATAAATTATCAATATAAAAGTACATTTATACCAATTGTAAGATTAAAAGTCTTGCTTTAAAGCATCATAAAACCACATTTATAAAGTGTCTTTTAATATTTCTAAAAACTTACAATATAAACACTGCAAATACTCAAGTCTCAATATTCATAACGTAAAACAAATTTCCAATGAGATAAAACTAACACTTTCAAGTAAATATATATCATATTTCCCACGAATCAGTGGAAGACATTTGAACTAACTATCAAAATGATATTAAACTAGACGAAAAAAAATATAGAAGTCGAAAGAGGCTAAATGATATTAAACTAGACGAAAAAAAATATAGAAGTCGAAAGAGGCTATGAAAATTAGGCAATTCAAGAAGTGTTTTCTTTATTGTAGGATTTTATCACACTTCTTTTTATCGTAAACTATTATTTGCATTTAATTTTCAAAAAAATGACATCAAAGAGAAATCATTATAAATTGTGCTTTAAAGAGGTAATGTATTAATGTTTTTATTTTGAAACACATGCTTTTATGTATTTGTATGGTATTTTTATTATCGTTTTTTTGTTAAAAAATTATTTACTTTTAGTACATATTGATGAATGATTATACTTTTTTTTATTAAGGAATATTTATTATCATAATATACTTTCATGTTCATCATAATACGTTTGGATGGAAATAGGTAACAAAGAGAGAAAAAAACTTTTACTTTTTATGAATTTTGTTCAAAAGGAAAACATGTGATTTCTCTTCAATTGATATGAATGATTTTTGAACAATATTATAGACGTAGTAGAAGTTTATAATTATTTTCTCTATAAAATACATGTTATCCCAATTCCAATTATTTAATTTATGTCTTTAGTTGCTCATTAACATATCTAATTTATGTAAAAAAAATTGCAATTAAAGAAAGACGAAATAAAAAGTCATGTGCATTCGAGATCTCATCCAACGTTTTGAGTCCAACTTGAAATAATTTTATAGATAATATAAGACATGTGAGTTTAGTTGTTGTTGAAACCCGTGCATCGCACGGGTCTACATTGCTAGTGTTTTATTAAAACTTAAAACCCAATACAATTTATAAATAGGGTTTTCCTAAACTATATCAAAAGTATTAACATTTTGTAATGTGTCACGAGCATGGCGCCTCAAGATCATAAGGACTTAAGCAAGTCCTCTAAATAGACGTAAGCTAACCCATAAGGCCGGAACCAATACCTTTATCGGCTAAACAAGCCGATAACTCCATCACCAGATGTAAGTTATATATTTTCTTATACAGGATGAACACAAATTCAGTTTGAATTAATAAATGCAAAACCGAAAAACTTAATAACCAAAAACATAGTAAATGAGAAAAAGACAAGAGTGTGAAATGAATGTAGTGTTAAATGCAGCCCACTATGTATGTTATAGCCTTCTCTTTACTGACCCAAAATCAAACAAGCCACATGATCACCCATGCCTTTGACAAAACTACATTTAGAAAATAAAGCCCAATCTCAATCCTTAACCACAAGTTCACTTTAAAACTTAAATGCCAAATTACATAATGTAAAAGAGTTGCAATTTGTGACCTTTTATTCTTTGGCTTCAAGTTGCACACATGGGTTTGGAAAGTCTCATTTTGCTTCACAAACCTCCTCATGGGAGTGTCTAACATTTATAAAAGGAAAATGTTTACGTTTATAAATATAAATAATTTGAAAAAAATATTACATGTACATGTGATCGACATCAATGACATAGAGAGAACGAAGAGATAGAGAGAAATAAAGTCAATGTTGTTGGTTCTACATAGGGGTGTTCACTATTTGGATGAAACCGAATTGTTTATTTGCATAATTTGGATTGGACCATATGGTTTGATTTTTCGGATTTTGGGATCGGATTGAATCAAACCGAATTAATATTTTGAGTTGTTTTTTGTTCATATAGAAAAATCGAATAGTCCAAAAAAATTAAATAACAATATAATTTACTTAATATTTCATAACTTATTAATATTTTATTAGTGTGTTCAACTATAATGGTTTCATACCTATAATATTAGTATCTTTCTTATTACGTATTAACAAATTAGTGATCTTTGACATTGAGCTCAACTTTTTACCTATTTTATGAACACTTTCTTTCGATTCATATGCACATAAGTGTTGTAATTTATGAGATATACATTTAAATAACAATAGAAAACCGAATTTTAAAATCCGATCCAACCGAATAGTAATTTGGTTCGGTTCAGTTCGGATCGTAAGTTTGTTTGGATGGTTCGGATTCATATTTAGGAACCGAAATCCAATCGGATTCATCTAATTGGATCAGATTGAACCGATCCATCCAAACGAACACCTCTAATTCTATATATAACAATGTGTTTAAACCATCTTTTTGCAAAATGTTTGTAATTGTAACATTTATTCCAACGTTCTGTTGAAATTGATGAGTTTGGATATCGTTATGTTTAATTGTATATGTGATAAAACCTTTGACAAGTCTTGAAAGATCTTAGAACAAACTAGTAGGTGATTAACTTAACTAAATAATGGCGGAATTTTGATTTAGTTATTGAATTGATGAATTAAAGATTGAATCACACTCAGAAGTTGCTAAATACTGATTTTAATTCAAAGCCTTGAAATGGCGGGAAAGTTAGTTACAATAGTTTCTCTCTCTGTAAATATCTGATCAAGCACCAATACATTGTAACAATCTCTCACTATTTATAGACTAAGAAATACATCATAAATTACAATACAAAGCATCCTTATGTTTATTTAAAAATACTTCGGATGAACTACTAAGTCTTTACTTTAAACTTTAAATCTGATGAACTTCCCTTTAACTCGGATGTTAGGTTTATTCTTCAGAGTTAATCTTCTTCGGTGTTGACTTATTAAGGTTTAACTCGGATGTTGAAAGTGTTCATCCGAGTTAAACACTTGATACAAAACTCACTTTGATGGTGATTTGAAGCTTCATCCATCACTCCAATTTAGCTCCAACAATCTCCCTCTTGAATGATGTTTCCAAAATCTCCATCTTGCTAATTCCGCTCCAATCTCAGTCTATCTACACTCCTTCACATAATCTTGCATTCGGAAACTTATCTCTGCTTATCTAGAATCATATCTACTTGAAAATTCAACATTAATATAATGAGCTCATTCCCAGTATTTTTCATGATCAACAAACGGAAGTTTGTGCAGAGTAAACAATTCTTCATTGTTAAGTCCTCTGAGATCAACATCTTCATATAACCTCTGTTTTTCTCCATCTTCTCTCTCAATAATTATTTCATCATCCTTGTAATCCATCATCCATCCAACAATCTTTGCTCTAGGCAACGGTTTTGATCTTTTGAGAAGAATCCTGTCAATATCCATATTTTTTCTCCTTCTTTTAGTCTTCTTCTCAAAATCTACAAAATCCGTTCTTGCACAATCTTGAATGAAATTTTCAAATGAAACCCCTTGAGGATATGCTCCATGATTCACCATCTTGATTTGACTCAACTTTCTTGCTTCATCTTTTGTTCGTCTCATCAAATCTTTAGTTGTTTCATAGTATGAACATTGACTTGGCCCTCTTTTGATTGCAGTTACACCTCTATCAAGATCAAACCTCCAAGCGGTAATTGGATCTATTATCCCTTTTTTCTATTTTCCAATAGAATCCTTTCACCTCTAGCTTCTTCTTGAGTTTGATCTCTTATTCTTGAACCCGACTCTCCTTTTTCAATATTTTGTTCACTGCTCTCTTCATCCACTGGAAATTCACATTTGTCAACATAATCTCCATGCTCATAGGTTTGTTCTAACCATGTTTCAAGTTCATCAATACAAGCCTGAGCCATTTGACTAAAGACATATTCATCTTTTTTATCTGCATCATTCTCTTTCTCCATTTCAACAATTTTCTCCTTTTCAATTTCAACTATATTTACCTCCTCCAATTTCACTTTTATTTTTAAAAAAACAAATCTTTAAAAAAACCTATTGCTTTTGTTTTTTTTACTAACGACTTAAGAGTGATATGTTGATCAACTTTAGAAAATGATGATTGTGAAGTTTGTTTTCTTTTATCTTCTTCTTGTCTTCTTAGCACTTTTTTCATTTCTACCTGTTGTGCTTCCTTAATCTTTCTTTCTTTCAAAGATTCAACGTTGATCTCTTTCTCCCTTTTTAACTCATCTAACATTTCATTTGTTTTGATACTAGCTAGTGCTTTCCCAAAGTTTCAACTTTTATTTGTCCCACTAACCTTGCAAAAAACCTTTTCTTCATTACCAAGTAATTTTTCAAGTGTTTCTTATAGTTTTCTTGAGTCATATCCTTTTTCCACTTGATTAGTTGTTGTTTTAAGTTCACAACAGTGTTTGGAGCCTTCTTAATTGATTTTCTTGCAATAGATTTCTTTCTAACCCATGTTGTGACTTCAAGATCAACTTTAGTTTTGAATTACAACTTCAGTTTCGATTTGAGTACAAATGAATCAATCACAACACTTCATTTCAAAACCCACTTTAATTTTTTTTTTGTTTAAATGTTAATTATCTCAAAAACCGTATATGTATTAAACGAATAAATTTCACTATTAAAACAAGCATTATCTCTTTTTTCTACGGAGCACCCACTTGATATACTTTTGACGGAAAAAAATTCGCGTTTTGAAAATTTATATTATCAAATCACAGTTTTAGCACATGTAATAATAGTAGTTTGACATAAAATTTATGTGTTTTTCTTTTTAGATCTAGTTAAATATACATCATATAAAATATCTATGTTTTCAAATTTTCATTTAGTGTTCAAATCACATGTGATATTACCTTACGAATATCAACATTTGACAAAAACCGAAAAAATAAAAATTCGTCAAAATTCGATTTTTTTTTCGGGTTCATATAAATTATACCTCATATAATATTTTTGTGTTTTAAAATTCACATTTAAAGTTCAAATCATGTGCGTTATTGACTTATTAGTTTTGAAGTACTACGTATATTATAAAATCACATATTATTTACATTAATATCAAATGTGATATAAATACTATCACATGTGATATTAATACTATCACATGTGATTTCATTGAACTTTTTATTCGTTTAATTAAATTATACATCATATAATGATTTTAGGTCTTTTTATCCACATTTATCACATGTTATTTCGTTGAACATTTGTTGTTAAAATTTAATTTTTTTTTTTTGGTCTAGAAAAATTATGTATTATATAATATTTTTTGTTTTGAAAATATACCCTTAGATGTTAATTTCACATGTGATATTAACTTTACAATTTTAATACCCACCCAAACCTCAAAAAATTAAATTCGTCGAGAATATACATGACCACTGCTCTAATTAAAGAGGAGAACAAAACGGTCGCAACGGCGCAATTTGTTTCGTCTAACGACTAACGGTTTGCGAGATAAATTAATTTAAAAAAAGGTTGAAAGTATGTTTTGATTTAGTGTAAGTCATTGGATTGAAATTAAATAGATGGTGGGATTGAGTCTTTTGTAATTTAAAAAATAAGTGGTATTTAATGTACTTTTTCAATATAAGAAAATATAAAGTTTTATTAATGTCACGAAACATACTATTTAAGTTAGAATATAATGTCAATGTCACATACTCTCATTTAGTTAACTCATTCCAGAGTCCATCCACACATGTAAAGTTTGGGCGCTTGAACCCATCGGTTCCCATTCAATTTTTAAAATCGGTTCTTAGTGCAGTCGAGCCTATCGTCTAATAATAATATGTTACAAATTCATAAGTAGAATACCAGCAAAAGATTTAACTTAAATGGAGTAAAAGATTACAACATTAACTTAAACTTCTTCGATCTCATCTAACCCATAGTTGCTTGTTGATACATTGGCATAGTTAACTTTGTTAGACTATGGGGTGTGGGGCGGTGTGATGGTCGACAACGCCGCCACCTCACCTCCACAACGCCCAACAACGCCCCCTACCACACCGGTAGGGGCGTTGTAGGCAAAAAAAAGGCTCGGGCGTTGTCAGTACAACGCAGTGGTGAGGAGAATCAAAAGCAACGGTCGAATACCAAAATCAAAACCAACGGCAATTTTTTCAAAATCCCAAACTTTTTCTATAAATACCAACTCAATTTTATAACAAAAACCACACAAACTCTCTCTTTCTCTCTCAATTTTTATAACAATCTCTATATTTTTATACATTCTTTCAATAATCTCAAATGGATCCCAACAACAACAACAATCAAAACAACCCCAACCCCAACCAATGGAACCAATGGTTCAACCCAAACCAATATCAAAACCTAAACCAATTTCCACAATTTTCAAACCCTAACCAATATCAACACCCAAACCAATTTCAAAACTTTACCCAACTTCCAAACCACCAATTTCCCCATTTTTACCAACAAACACCACCACCACAACGACCATCCCTAGACCCGCTATACCAAGGCGGGTCGTTCTCGCAATTGCTTAACCAAGACCATTTATCCAATTTTCCGCAAATGCCTCCATTTGACGTTGACGATTCTGAAGACGATGAGGTGGTTCCGGAAACTCAAGCTCAAAGTATGCCGGCCCGTGGGAAGGGGAAGAGGAAACATAAGAAGAAAGAAACCGAATCCCTAAGAGGCAAAACCGAAAGAAAGAAGTGGACCGAAGCGGAGGAGATCGCACTTGCTTCAGCGTGGTCGTCGACATCCGAGGACCCGAAGTTGGGAAATGATCAACATGGTGCACTTTACTGGGAAAGTGTTCGTGCAAAATATTTCGCCAAGATGCTTAAAGATGATCCATCTTACTTTCGTACCGAAGACTCTCTTTCGAGCAAGTGGAGAGACTTACGAAGAAAGGTCAAAAAATTCAACGGGATTTTTCGACAAGCCCAACAAACTAGACCAAGCGGTCATAGTGATGAACAATTGCTCCAACATGCTCTGCAAACTTACCGCAACATAATGCAAGGGGGTTTCCTACATTTAGCGTCTTGGCAAATATTGAGAAATAGCCCGGTTTGTCAACATGTCCCAACATCTGGTGGGTCCCGAAAAGCGCGTAGAACATCGGAGTCTAGTAACCCCTCCACTCCCGCCACTCCGGTATCGCCTTTTGCTGGAATCGATCTCAACGATGATGATGATGATCTTCACTCGGAGGAAGACCTTCCAAGACCGATTGGTAGAGATCAAGCAAAGTCAAAAGCGCGCAAAGGAAAGGGCAAAGCCGCTGCTTCTTCTTCGGGGGCCGAAGATTCACTCAAGTATATTGGGGAAAAGTTCGGGAAATTTGCTGATACTGCTGAAGAAAAAATGCGACAAAAAGCGTTAAAGGTGATCATGAAGGACACCACTCATCTCGCGGAGCCTGCCAAATCAATAGCGGAACATGAAAAGAAAAGGCTTATCGCGAAATTTTATCCTGAATTTTTGTAGTATGTTTTTTATTGTAGTATGTTTTTTTTTAAATAAATTGTAGTATTTTTTTTTTAATAAATTGTAGTGTTTGTTTTTTTTTAATAAAAATACAAGTTTTAAAATTTCATTTATATAAAAAAAATTATAAATATACAACTTTTTAAAATTACACTCCCTTTCCTCTATCACTCCACATCATCACACAACCACACCACTCATTTTCATCACTCCACATCATCACACTCTCTTTCCTACAAATCACACTCTCTTTCCTACATATCACCTCTATCACTCCACATCATCACCCCATAAAGCCCACCACACCCCATAGTTTTAAAACGCACAACAACTGGATAACGATTATTTGGATCCTGTATATAATAAAATGGGTACATACATCAATATATCAAACTTAGTTTATGACATTAAAAGTGTGACGAAATAAGCTTTTACCTGATCAACGCTCACAACTGATCCAACATTGTTAAACCAATATGATTCCTTCTTTAGTATTTTAACCTGTTTGTGCAACGAGATTGTATCATAAGCATGTGATTCACCGTGGTTGTAGTAAAGATGGCAATTTCGCCTCATTTATACGAAAATTGATCCACTTAGGTTATATTTTTGGGTATATTGGGACAAAGAGTAATGGATTTTAAACACGATTTTCACTTAATAAAACATATTTGTTTGTACACCATAAATCAATGATTTTTTTATAAATGTTCAAATCATGTAACTTACTAAGAGAAACCAAACAACGGTTAGATATATAAAAATGCCTATTATATATCTAATACATTCAATATTCAATATATGTACCTTATATATAATTAGTGAATGGTTTATGCGAAAACTCTTATTTTTGCGAGAACACTCTCACAAAAAGTGTTAAACCACGTTTTATTTTATTCGTTCACATGTAAACTCTTTTGGAGATTAACAATCTAGTAAATATAAACGCAAAAAACTAAAAAAATCATGTAAAATATCGTAAAAAAATTTTGTTCATATATGAACACTCATTTTCTGGAAAAAAAAACCCTTCACATGTGAACAATTAAATACGCGTAAATTCAGACAATTATTTTACCTTTTCAGTTATATTTTTAGTAGATTTTTAACATTCATAAGTTTTTATATGTCAATAGATATAATTACATGTTAATTGAGACTCTTTTCAATAGTTCTCATAGAAAAAAGAGTTCTTACATGAATTAGTCTCTCTATAATTATACATTGTCCCATATATAATTAGCATGTCAATTACATCGTTTCTCTACATACCTTTGATCCTCTTTTAGGCCCAATGGCAAGTGGTGTATATTTATCATCTTCGGTAGAGGTAGCCAGTGGCACGGCCGCTTCTTCAGCCGCATTAATAACCAGCCGTTTACTTCTAGTGTTCTTTGAAGGGAACATGACAATGCTGCGCTTGATTGTGATTGCTTCGTAGGCGATTATGTTCGATTTCACCACAAATCCAGAAGCAGCAGATAGAGTCATGCATAATGCCATGTTGTTCAAAGTTGAAATATCAGATTCTGAAAATTGTTGAGATGATGAACAACTACAGAAATGGCCAATATGGGTCTGTTTATGGGTATCATTTGGTCCAACCACTAGAGTGTTTCCACGTGTTCACCATATCTTTTTTAAAATACGGCCAAATGGGCTAACGATTTGATAATGTAAATTACAATATATTGACAACCCATTATGATGTTAGCCCATGCTGTTATATTAGGATTCGGCCCATATGAATTGTCGAGTATATTGTTGTTTAATGAGATAAAATAGATAGCAAATATCTTTCAAAATGAATGGGTTGCATGATGATAAAATTATCATGAAAAATACCATGTATCACACACAAGATTATTATAATAATCTTGTTTACTACATTACCCATTCATTTTGAAAGATATTTGCTATCTATTGTTGCATGATGATAAAATTATCATGAAAAATACCATGTATCACACACAAGATTATTATTATGTTACTAAATGCAAGGTGGTATAGAGATCAAGGTTGTGAATAACGTAAAGTGCGGCGTGACGGCATAAGCAAACCTCAAGATATGGTCGGACATGGCTAGACATGGCGTTTTCTTCGACGCCCATTAACGCCACCATAACACGTTATTTAGAACCTTGATAGAGATTATTAATTAAAGAATTGGTGGGTGAGGTCTCAATAAATTCAAATGACCCTTCAATGGCGATGTTGAAATTGAATGATTAATTTGTCTTTAGCTAGCAACGGTGGAAACGGTTGCAATGTAATAAAACTATTAGATAATAAGCCCAAACTGGGTTTGGGTCCATTATGGTTTATGTATTTCTATATATATAGGTTTATCAATAATAATAATAATCAAAGGGTTTTAGCATTCTAATATGGTATCAGAGCGGGTCTGATCCCATCTCTATTTTTCTTCAACCCTAATCGGCGTAGGGATGAGCCGCCCAGCTTGACTAGGTTCCAAACCCTAACAAAAAAAAAACAACAAAAAAACAAAAAAAAAAAAAAAAAAAAAATCGGATTTGAAGTTCAGTCGATCACTGTTTTGGCCATAACTCCCAAACCGTTTGGAGTTAACTGACGAGGTCAGCGCCGTTGACTTCGTAATTAAATTCCGAATAAAAGCATACCGGAATCGCAGCAGAAGACCACCGGACGCACCGTCACGCTCCGATACAAGGTGTCGGGTTTAGATCTGGAAAAAAAAAATCGTTTTGCTTATAATTTTCAAACCGCTTGGAGTTAGCTGACGCCGTTAGCGGCTGTGAATTCGTAATTAAATTCCGAAGAAAAGCAAACCGGAAAAAGCAACGAACACAACTTCGACCCGTCGCCATGCGTCACCGCAAGCAATGAGTCTTATTAGCAATTATCTATGTTTTATTTCGTAATAATAGTTTTTTGTCCAGTTCGAACTTTCGCGATTTCGCCGCTCGAGCTGCCGGTGAGTATTAGATAATAAGCCCAAACCCGATATGTGGGTTTGGGTCCATTAGGGTTTATGTATTCCTATATATAGGTTTATCAATAATAATAATAATCAAGGAGTTTTAGCATTCTAATAAAAACAAATATATTATGATCACTGACAATTTTTAACATGAAAAACTTAATAGCATGTGTCATGTCACGTATTTTAACTTTATGTGCCAATAGTCGGTTTAACACTATTATCCCTATCGTGCAATGAAATCGATTCGAGATAGGTTTTTGGTTTTTCTTGTTTAGATGAGTATGTCGGTGATTCTAGTATCATCGGCTATATTAGTTTTATTTTGATTTACTTAAAGTGAAGAGGAAACAAGTTAAGGACAATAACGAGTAAGAGAGTATATGGAGTACGTTTGTTTAAGCTAACTCGTTTCCGGTTATTAGTGCGTGTCAAAGGTGTTGGTTTTGGCTAAAATTAGAATCACTAAACAAACTCGTTTCCGGTTATTAGTGCGTGTCAAAGGTGTTGGTTTTGGCTAAAATTAGAATCACTTCTCTTTGTAGACCTATGGTTTTTCTCCAGTTGGAAGTTTCAATTTCGAGAATTTCTAAGACCACTTTTACCAAAAAAGGGCTTAGGCTCTAGTTAACGTCCTTAACTAATTTTCCCCGCAGAAAAAATCACATGTTGCCTTAACCAACATAGCTATTAGTTATCGAAATATTTTAATTTGAAAATGTTAATTGCCACAATTCAAAGAGAAGGCATCCGAGCCAAATTCTAAGTGAGTTTTGAAACGACTTAGATAAGTCGTATTTACAACGATGCTAATGTCGGTTGGCAACCACGTACGACAACACTGAAATCAATCTAACAATCTCGAAGCTTTATCATATGACGATTGAAACGACATGTTTGGTTCGACATGATCGAATAAAACTTTTCACATGTTGGACTAACACACGAATGAGTTAATTTGAGATTTTATTTGTTGTGGGGTTAAAGGGGAAACAACTAAAATCGGTCACATGCAAGAGATTTGGTATCCAATGTCTGAAACATTTCTTTCCTTAAATATATCTAACTTTAAATAGACTAAATAGAATGGTTTTTCATATCGTATTATGTATTTACATATTTAATGATAAATCAAATTAAGTTATGTTTGGGTTCAAACTAGGATGGGACTCTCTGGGGGTGGGGGGGGGGGGGGGGGGGGGGGGGGGGGGGGGTGGGGGGGGGGGGGGGGGTGGGGGGTCGTGACCCCCGACCTTCAAACTCTATACCAAAAGAGGGACATACTAGAGAACACTTGTACACGACAAAAGAAACTTATGCATCAAGTTGATAGAATAATATATTAGAATGATAAACCCCTTTCTCATTATTATCATGATCAAACATATATATAGGAATACAATGTAAACCTTAATCTGAAACCTAATGAACCCAAACCCACATATCGGGTTTGGGCTTATTATCTAATACTCCCCGGCAGTTCGAGCGGTAAAATCGCGAAAGCTCGAACTCGACAAAAAATTATTTACGAAATTAAACATAAAATAAAACATATATAATTGCTAATAAGACTCATTGCTTGCAGTGACGCATGGCGACGGGTCGAATCTGTGTTCGTTGCTTTTTCCGGATTGCTTTTCTTTCGAATTTAATTACGAATTCACAGCCGCTAACGGCGTCAGCTAACTCCAAGCGGTTTGAAAATTATAAGCAAAACAATCTTTTTTTTCAGATCTAAACCCGACACCTTGTATCGGAGCGTGACGGTGCGTCCGGTGTTCTTCTGCTGCGATTCCGGTATGATGTTCTTCGGAATTTAATTACGAAGCCAACGACGCTGATCTCGTCAGTTAACTCCAAACGGTTTGGGAGTTATGTCCAAAACAGTGATCGACTGAACTTCAAATCCGATTTTTTTTTTTTTTTTTGTTAGGGTTTGGAACCTAGTCAAGCTAGACGGCTCCTCTCTACGCCGATTAGGGTTTGAAGACAAATAGAGACGCCGATTAGGGTTTGAAGACAAATAGAGACGCCGATTAGGGTTTGAAGACAAATAGAGACGGGATCAGACCCGCTCTGATACCATGAAGAATGATACAAAACCCATTTCTCATTATTATCATGATCAAATATATATATAGGAATACAATGTAAACCCTAATCTGAAACAATCCAAATTCACATATCGAGTTTGGGCTTATTATCTAATATAATACTAACATGGGATGTGTTGTTATAAACTATGTGTGCCTTTTTCATTTACAATATGCAATAACACCATTATACTTGGAGAATGGAGTTCAAGCTCCAAATCCCTTATGAGAGTGATGAAATGTTTTCAACACGCTTTCGGGTTGAAGACTAATACCTCTAAAAGAAAGTGTTCGGTTTTGGCACCTCTAACGAGGAAGTGGAGCTTGTGGCTAGTGGCATGGGTTATGTTTTGGGACAACTACATTTTTTTATATCCTGGTCTTTCTATTGGGTTAAATGAAAAGACGTGATAATTGAAAGAAGCTTACTGAAAAGTTCAAAAATAAATTGTCTGATTGATAAGCTAAAACAATGGGATTCATTTTAATAGATGATTTGGTAAGAAGATTGGAGATGGAAATTCAACGTTCTTTTGGTTGGGCAATTGGATTGGAAATTTCCGTTTATGTGATATGTTTTCAAGACTTTTTTCACTTAGAAAATCTCAAAAGAGTGTGTGTAAGCGAGAGAGGTGTTTGGGAAGATGGAGTTTGGAAGTTTACTTGGGATAGGATTTGTAATTTAAAGTCGTGCGCTTCGTGGTGCTCGAGCCGGTGTCTATTGTGTTTTAGGTGGCTTTAGTCGTGTTATTTTGTTCGTTCATTAAGCTTAGAACCATTTGATTGTTTGGTCTAGTTTTTGATAGTTCGATCCTAATTTGTGGGAGACGACTATTTTTTTTTTTATTGTATTATCAATCGTAACTTTGTGAATACTTTTAACTTTAGAAAATTTAATATTTTTTAGATAAAAAATAATTGTCATGCAACCCTATATGGCTATTATTATTATTATTATTATTATTATTATATATTGACATATCTCTATAATTCATGGGTCATACTCATACAATGCCATATACCATATACTTTTTCTTCATTATTTTCATTGATTTAATATAATGTTATAGTACTCTAAGTAAAAGTTTATTAATAACATAAGACTTAAGTTCATAAACTACATATACCGTAACTATATAAAATAAACCATCAAATGGTAAAAATGAAAAAACACCCCAAATATAAAGGTCATGATATATCACTTATATTTAATAGTGTAATTGCTTTCAATCAAAAACTACTACTTAAAGTTGCCCTACAACTTTAAATCGACATTAAAAGGGAAGTATATATATTTTTATAAACTTTATCAATGTTAGATGAATTGTCACAATTCTACTAATAAATAATTAAAATAGTAATAAATAATTATAAATAGTAGTACTAAATGCTAACGGTGTTTACCCCATTGTTAGAAAGTTATCATCTTCTAAGGGATGTCTACGTTCGAGTCTCTTTCTGGGGTTCCTCCTTTGGTGAATTAAAAATTAAGAGATAACTAACTTTGATATATGATTCGTGGGTCGCATACTGCTCAATTGAATGTTATTGTGGTCCTGAATCACTAACATTAACGTTTAAAAAAAAATTAAAAAAAAATAGTAGTACTAAACATGTACATGAAAATATAAAATAAGTGAAAGGATCAAATCAATGATTGGTGGTCATATATCTATACCTATAAATTAGTATAAAAGATGACAAGTCATGTGTAATGTTCCCACACTACATTACCACTCATTTCATAATTAAGTTGGTACACATCAAATTCTCATAAAATAAAACTAACCTCAAATATCGTGGTCCTCATTTGGTAAAGTTCGTATGTTTTTTCTTCATTATATTCAAATTCTTGATTAGAAGATACATAAGGATTTTTATTCTTTTACCCTTAGACGAAGCCGATCACACTCACCCTTTTAATCCTTTGTGTTCGTATGACATATTTTCTGTTATTTTAATTTTATATTTTATTAAAAAAAATATTGTAAACAAATGCATAATTGCTCATTATCAATTTCTAAAACAATAAAAATGTTATGCCAAAAATTTTGAAAAGAATTCTTTAATAGTGAATATTGTTTAACTATAAAAAAAAATGTTACTCGATTTGTTAAATGAAACTTTTAATTTTATTTTATAAAATATATACTAAGTCGAAAATCGTTGCATTGGAAAATGCGTAGGAAACAAACACGCGACCAATCATACCATCACTAATTCACTATTGGTTTTCCTCTCCAACTATTATTCATGAGACATTAATAGTTTCTATTTTAAGTTATCTGATAAGAAGGTTAATAATGTATAAAAAAAAGTACAAATTAATAGTTATCAAGTTTAAAGATTAGTAAAAAAGCTTTAACTTGTTTACAAATATCATATAAAATCAATTGAGAAAATTAAAATTCAATAAGAAAGGTGAGAAAAATGGACCGATTATACTTCTGTGTTTAGGGTTATTTTTTATTTCAAAAATTTATGTCTTCGAGGTTTTTGACTCTCTCATGATACTTTCTATTTGTCACCGGATCTAAATCTACCATCGATTATACTAACTATTAAGAGATGGTTACTTGTTGTTTGAACAATATAACTTTTTACCTAGATTTCAAAAGGTTATTTGTTAACAATTGTCAAAAAGTTAGTTATTGTTAACGAAGGTCATGCCTCATGTTATATTGCAAAAAAGAGAGTTCATAGTTTTGGAAACCAAGTTAAAAAATAAAATAAGAGTTTAATGGTATATTGGAGAAAACCATGATTCAATAGAAGACAACATTTAGAGTTTCTTTCACAAGTTTATTCATTTATGTTCATGACACAAGTCATGTTGTCGATTTATGTCAAGTTGCCAACTCACATATCTAATCTGACTTGTTCATATACACAACTACGAGGTTATGACATCATTTAGAGGTTTGACGACACAAAATTAAAGTAATTCTATTATATCATATACTATACAAATTTATACATATTGTGATACTGACTTGTCTGTCAATCTATATATAAATAACCTGTTATCATGTTTTTGTTATATCTTTAATAAAATATCAATTCGTATTTTTTCTTTTTTAATCTTTCTTAGTATTATCTAATACTTAAATTTATTTACATACATGATGGTCTCCACATTTTTGAAGGGCCTCTTCTTATTGTAGGACGACAAGGTTTTAAAAGGACCCAACTCTCATAGACTTCATTTACCGATAACTGGTAGTCTAACTAACCACTACATGTTTCTTCCTTTCGATGCTTGTTTTCAAATCACGTTTACACTACGATTTATATTTAACTGAGAAGTTGTAGTCGATAGAAGTCTCAAGTTCAACTTTTCCTAGATACAAATCTTAGATGACTAAAGAAAGGTTTTGAAAGAGGTATTAATGATATTATATTCTGGTTATTCCGCATAAAAATTTGAGTTAAAGACTTACTCTATCGGTATAAACGAACTGAAAACATCTCCATTTACCTATTTTTATAATTTATACAGAGCTTCAAGCTTTGAAATACTTGATAAATGGCCAACTTGTATGTATTATTATTATCATTATCAATACTATCAATTTAAATCCTACTAAATAATAGTAGTGGGTCTCACATTTTTAGATTTACAATTTGATAATTTAAGTTTATTATTTTCCAATTCTAGCTCACAAGAACTATTAATACTTTCAATATAAATTATATATTTTAGTTTGATTGTTTTAACTCTCAAATTCTTAATATGCACATTAAATTGTAAATGTTACATAATTAGTTAAGTTCCAAATTTACTTTTTTATATTAACATAACATACACCTAAACCGTTATAACAAAAAAAAAGAAGTTTGTTTTTTACTTTTATAGAAAATGTTTAGTTTTTCAGTTATTCGTGTAAATATCTTTTATTTAAATCTAGCCCACAAGAACTATTAATACTTTAAATATAAGTTTATATTTTAGTTTGATTTTTTTTAATCTCAATTATTAATATGGACATTAAATTGTAAACGTCCACATAATTAGTCAAGTTCTAAATTTACTTTTTTATATTAACGTAACATACACCTAAATCATTATAGCAAAAAAAAAAAAAAAAAATCATTTTTTAGTATTATAGAAAATATTTTAATTTTTAATTATTCATATAAATAATTTTTATTTAAATATTTATCTTTCAAATACAAACACGATCAAAATAATAATATTTTTTCCACCGTAAGGCACGAGCAAGATATTGTTTTGTTATAAAGTCAAATGTTATGTATTTTTGTAGTTCAAACTTCAAACTATAGCATCATCATTAATATTTCCATATATTTTTTAATTTCTTATATAGATTGAAAATAACATTATTCATTACATCTCTTTTTCAAATGATTAACATATTTTAATTAGCTAATATAACTTAGTACTAAAAGAACATGATTTCTATACAACACAATTAATTTCCCACATTGTTAGTAGTGATATTAGTGTATGATGTAAAGTATCCTTATTAAGTATCAACCTTTCTTGTAATTATAGATTATCAATTAATAAAAATTCTTGAGACGGTCACACCGATCTTCTTAAAAGAAACTTTATCGGTCATTCGAGCTAACACCAGTTATAACTACGAATTTGGATCCCATAAATTACCGACGTAATTAAAATTTAATAAAACACTTACCAAATGTGAGGAGTCCAAAATTCGTATTTTAGTAGATGTTGTTCAGCTAAAAATATAATAATAGTAATATGGAAAAAAAAAAAAAAAAAACCTTATCATCTTGGTTCGACACGAGCTACATACTGACATTAAGAATCAATTCATGAATAACTTCTCTCACTATTCTCGTTAGTTTCTATTCAACCGTCATAAATACTTATTCTATAATCAACCAACTTCCGATACTTAACAGAAAACAAACACTTTTTTTTGTATGAATTTTGAGCATATTGAACTCAACTAATCAATTTTGGTTTCGTTTCGATTAGCTGGGAGAGTGTTTCGATCACAAGATGAATCATACTGTTCCTGATTTCGAAGCAAACGAAGATTACCTTCTTCAGGAGTTACATAAGAAATCATCAATGTAATTTAGTTCTTTTTTTTGTAAGTTTGTAATTATGTAATTTTAGAGATTCTATTGCTTATTTCGGCTAATCGATTTTATAGGGGTGGAGGAAATGAAGAAATTATGGAATTATTATGGCATAATGGTCAAGTAGTAATGCACAGCCAGAACCAAAGATCTGGCGGGAATAAAAGACTGTCGTCGCAGCAGCCTAACTTGAGTGAGGCTGCTGCGACGATAGCTAATAGAGAGGTCCGAGAGGTCGGACCTTCTTCTGATTTATTTATGCAAGAAGACGAGATGGCTTCTTGGCTTCATTATCCTAGTGATGAGAATTCGTTGGAAGAATATTTATACAATAATGATCTTCTATATCCTATGCCGCCGGTTACCACGGCTTCAGCCACCTTACAACAACCGTTGCCACCACCTCCGTCGGTTATGAGACCTTCGTCACGTCCCCCGGTTCCGCAGTTTAGGAGCGTGGAAAAGACACAAGGACCACCGAAACACACAAACTTTATGCATTTCGCGAGACCTATAAAAAGGTTTAATCCAGAATTAGGGCTGTCTAGTTCAAGCAAGATGACGCAGCCAAAGACATTGACAGCGCCATCGACAGTCGTGGTCGTGGCGTCAAACGAGACGCCAACAAAAGCCCAAGAATCTAGTTCTTCACGTGTGTCGGATAAACCGACGCCTATGAATATAGGACACGGTGTTGGTGTAGCAGGTACGTCATCAGCAAGGAAAGAAACGGAGACGGGTGAAATGAGCGTGACGTCATCACCCGGTAGCGGTGGTGGTTTTCGTGGCACGCCACCGCTGCCGAGTGATGACAAGAAGCGCAAATGCAGAGACACCGACGACACAGAATGTCACAATGAGGTACATAACTAACCTCCTTTAATTTTGTGCAAATATTAACTCGATCCTCGTAACAAAAATTATATTATACATATACGTTAAAAGTTTCTACCAAATTTTCAGTTTGTTATCATTGTATATACGAGGTAACATTTTTATTTCAATTCTGACGTAAGATCATTTATATAAGTTGCCAAGTCATTCATCAGGGTTATATAAGTGTACGTAATGATGATGCTTTTATGACCTATTAATTAGATACATACATACTTGTACACAACTACACAAGCATGAGTTAAGCACACACAACAGCCAATTGTTACGATTAAAACAGCATGGAGGGTTCAGGGTTGAATACTTGAATATATATTGGGAAAGGAAGAAAATCGAAGATAACTATAGAAAATTATTGAAATAGATTTTGTTTGTCCATAAGTTTCGGGTTATCTGTGGATTGTTTTCTGTGTACGTTTGTCGTTTAGTAGCGACACCTGAATGAGTCATCTTTTAATGACGACGAGTAGGCATACCTGAATTATTAACGATATGTATTTACGAAAATATCAATTCTACCCGATAATTATGTAGTTTCAATTCGGAGATATCCTTAGTTACCCTAATGTAAGATACACTACAAAAAAAAAGTGATAGATATATTACGGAATTCAACTTAATCTTTTATGAAGGACTAGGCCGAATTAAATGTTCCAAATTTCAGAGTCACCGACCAAAGAGTGAGCCAAGATTCAAACTCGTAACAAAAGTTTAGAGAAACTAGTGGTGAGAGGGCATGGCTGACATGCTTGTGTATTTTATATTATTAAATAAAGATGGGTATATAGCAAATTCATATTCTATAGTTTTATCAAGTTCCAATGCCAGTTTTGGAGTAAAGCTATACGGGGACAAAATTTTGTCATATCATACTCTATCGTGAGGTTTGTATCCATATAAATTTAAAGTCTTTTATAAATAATCAAAAAGAGGGTATGGACGAAGAGTTATAAACTTGATGAAATTTATACAAGTAAAAAGTAAGTTTATATAAAATTGAGGGAGATGACTCAAGGATAAAGCAAGTAAAACCACCGCTTTAGGCCCCAAGATTTATTAAGGCCCCAAGATTTATTAAGGCCCCAAAAATTTATACATATGGTTTGTCGTTAATTACGTTACCCAAATCTACATGTAAATGAATATTTGTATTGAAATGCTCCGGAGAAAATAAATAAAAAAACCTTGAAAGTTAATAAATGAATAATTATAAGATATTGATATGAAGTGGCTATTTTCACTTATGACATTGCTAAAATGACATATATAACCGAAAGCTTATAGAAACCATTAAGCTATAAATAGCTTATTTGCTGAAAATGTTGACCCTGGAAACACATAAGGCCTTATTTTTCAATTTCAAAATTGAGGTTTATGAAAATATGATGTTGTATGACGTGACGATGCTATAAACTTGGTAAATTATTATATGGAAATACCATATAGAAAATCTCCTTGACTCATGCAAGTAGGATAGTGTTCATTACCTCGTGATATTCAAAAAACGTTATAATAGTAGTTGATAAAGGCTAAAATTATAACTGTATTCAAACTACTATTAAACAAAGATGTTTTTTCCTATTCGAGTTATTTTGGGAGGCAAATATTGACTCGGATGCACATGGTGTAACCAAGTTATACGTGTGGTTGTTTCAAAACCCTTTCCTAGTTACTCCAAGATATTTATCTAGAGGGGTTCGAACCTTAAATGAGGATGTCTTACCATTGAATATATCATGTTCTAGAAGTTTTTGTTGTATGTATCAGATTTTCAGTTTGTTGCTATTGCATGTATCACGTAACGAATTTTATTTGCTAAAGTATCAACTACAAAAGCTATCATGTTATTGTATCAGTTTCATGGTACCGTTTATAGTTTAGAGGAGTAGCGTATATATATAAACTATTCGCATCAGTCTCATGGCACCGTTTATGATTTAGAGGAGTTGCACATATATATAAACTATATAAGCTCTCACATTATCGTAACAGTCTCATGGCACCATTTATGGTTTACAGGAGTCGCATATATATGATTACAACATATTTTTTTGATACATATAATCCTTCAGTAATTTTGGTATGACTAAATATATTTTAAATAACTTCCCTTATAAATTTGATAAATTTAATGTAGGTAAAATGATTAAATAGAAGAAAATTAGTAAGTTATCTACTTTAGATATAAGTATTAGTCGATAAAGTGTTTATTAAAGTAATAGAAGAAATTTGAGGTAAAGTGTGTCGAAAATTTATATTTTTTAATTTCTTGAATTATGTTTCATGTGAAGGATGTCGAGTTTGAGTATCATGATACAAAGAAGCAATCGCATAGTGGATCAAACTCTACCAAGAGATCTCGTGCTGCAGAAGTCCACAATCTATCAGAAAGGGTCTGTGTTTCACTTCTCAACGTTCATTATTTATGTTCAGCAAATTTGTTAATAATATTCGTGTAATGTGTTGTGGGTTGATACTTGTGTAGAAACGTCGAGATAGGATTAATGAGAAGATGAAGGCCTTGCAGGAATTAATACCTCGCTGCAACAAGGTTCGTAGTAATTAGTACATACATTCTTTTCAAGTTGTGTAATATTGGTTCGTGGTTTGTTAGTTTTAAATTTGTGTTCATATATATGGAATTTCTTAATTTGTAGTCTGACAAAGCTTCAATGTTGGATGAGGCAATCGAGTACTTGAAGTCGCTTCAAATGCAAGTTCAGGTATATTATCTTTTAAAGAGGGTGTTTGGATCTGCGTTTTAGTGACTACGCAGAAAAGTTACATATGATGAGAGGTGTTAGCGTCTTAGGGTCACAATGAAAAGACTTGATTCTTCTTTCATATGTCACTAAATGTCATTTTAATTATAGTCTTATGAGATTATTGTATACAAAACAGTAAGAAAGAAATCTTGTATACGTTTGATTTTTTTTTCAGATGATGTCCATGGGATGCAACATGGTCCCTATGATGTTTCCGGGTGTCCAACAATACGTTCCACCAATGGCTATGGGAATGGGAATGGGAATAGGAATGGGAATGGGTATGGGAATGAACCAACCAATGGTTCCATATCCTCCCAATGCAAGTCAAGCAACCAACATGTCGGCTCCTATGATGAGTTCGTACCCTCAACATAATCAAAACCCACCACAAGTTCCCAATTTCGTAGATCCGTTTCAACAGTATATTGGTCTCCATCAGACACAATTACCGCTTCCTCAGGTATGAAGAATCATTAAAAGAATCGGATAGGCATTACCATTACAAAAAAACTACACTAAAAAGAGGGAATGCACGTCCGTACCCTAAACACGACACATATAGTTTTCTTGGTTCTCCAATAAAATTTTATGACTTCATAATTAAAAGTTGAAGATTCTTAACTATAGGTGACAATTTCGACCAATTTTAGTCGATTTGGTTAATATTTATCTCCAGAGGCCGGGTTTTGAGTGACATTGAAATTTAGTAAAAATGAAAGGGGTCTAAATGAGTAGAAGGTCGCATAAAGTGCATTTAAATGCTTATATCTTAAAACGTGTATTATAGTATAAAGGTTTGCAATTATAATAAGATATTAATCATTTTGACATGTTACCCAAGTTACATACTATATTTCAACTTATATATAGTAATTGAGCTAGTTAAGTGCAATATATCACGGTTACTCATTAGTTGCGTATTCATGCAGAATCAAGGATGCATTCCCCCGATTGCAACTAAGCCGAGCAGCTGCAAAGATGCTACTAACCCCGATCATCACCAAACCGGTAAGCCAAGAACCTTTTATTTTTGTCCATATTGTTGATGCACTTTTTGGATGTCCATAGCTTAGCAAATTTATTATTAATGTTTATTTGTAATGTTGTACACCTAGTTGATTGTAAAAGTGCGAAATTCACCTATATTCGGTATGGGCTTAATATTCATCCGTATGGATGAGACACAGGCCTATATATAGTGAATTTTCTGCATCTTTTAGGTTAAGAGTTTTGAAGGTAGTTTTGGAGTTTTTAGGGTTTTGGAGGCGACCCGATCCGGCCGATCACCGGATTAGGGAGAAGATTATGTTTAAACTTCTCCCTAGCCTAACCACGATTTCTCTGTTTAAACCATTGTAATCTTTAACGTTTATTAATAATATTTGGTTTATCTTTGATTATTCGTGTTTATCTCTTCCGTCTATTCAATCTATTGCTCGTCCTTGTTATATGTTCCTGATTCGGACCAACAAATTGGTATCAGAGCCGGTTAACACCGAGCTCTTGATTTGGAACGAATTGAGATTGAAGACGTTAAAATGGTTATGTGTTTTCTCCACTTTTTGGTTATTCTATTCGATTTTGATGATGGTATTGGATGTTTGGAATAGAGGGTTTGAAAATCAGGTTATCTGGAGTATTTTGATGGTTTTGGTGGTGAAAAACGAGATCAAAACGTCAAAATTAGGGTTTTGGGTCTGCGCAGCTGCGGAAAAAATGGCGGCACAGGTTCGTTCACCGTTGGATCGCTCTGAATTTTGGATATGTGGTTCAAGACTCATTGATTCACGTTCTGACCGGAGGGATTTTCGATTGGATTTTTCTACCGTGAGATATTACTGTCCGAATTTTCTGCAGTTTTGTGCAAAAATTTTCGGATATCGGTTAAAGTTACACGCATCACGTCTAGATCTGATGAATAATCTCCTATATTCATTGGGTCAGTATTAAAGTGAAAATGTGGAGAATCACAGGTTTTATTTTGTGGGGTAATCGGGAGCATCCGGTTATTTATGGGCCATCGACGTTATATTTATATATTCCGCGTATTTGTGATTCCGCTTTATGGAGGGAATCTATTATTGGTTATTGTTTCGCAATCACAGATTTATGGTACGTGATCTTTGATGAATCTGAATATCTGCTGACTTGTTTTGGATTATTAGTTCGTGGATGGAGTCCTCTATTTTTTGCCTAATACAGTTTGAGTCATGATAAAGACGATTTGAGCATCGATGTCTATATATTAGGAGAAGCTTATCTGGAGGGGGAAGTTTACAGTTGGTAATTCATAGCAGATTGGTTTATGTGAAGATTGTTACATTATTGATATGATCGTATCAGAGTCTGTAGAGTTCAGTCTCAGGGGGAGTCTTGCTGCTTATGGTTCTTTGGGTTGCATGTTTGTTCAAGTGAAGTTAGAGAAACTACAGAATGTCTACTTAGCATTTCGACAACAACGGGCGGAAAATGTTGGTTTTCGAAGTTTGATTTGTCACGTTTATTCTGGAAGACTTTATTGTAGCTTGAAGATTCAAGTAATCCTGGTATCACTGCAGAGACTGACTGAAGATTGCAAGAGGTGTCTACAACAATTTGTAAGCTATGTCCAAGGGGGAGTTTGTTGATGCACTTTTTGGATGTCCATAGCTTAGCAAATTTATTATTAATGTTTATTTGTAATGTTGTACACCTAGTTGATTGTAAAAGTGCGAAATTCACCTATATTCGGTATGGGCTTAATATTCATCCGTATGGATGAGACACAGGCCTATATATAGTGAATTTTCTGCATCTTTTAGGTTAAGAGTTTTGAAGGTAGTTTTGGAGTTTTTAGGGTTTTGGAGGCGACCCGATCCGGCCGATCACCGGATTAGGGAGAAGATTATGTTTAAACTTCTCCCTAGCCTAACCACGATTTCTCTGTTTAAACCATTGTAATCTTTAACGTTTATTAATAATATTTGGTTTATCTTTGATTATTCGTGTTTATCTCTTCCGTCTATTCAATCTATTGCTCGTCCTTGTTATATGTTCCTGATTCGGACCAACACATATTTATAAGCATTTCTAGAAAAACCATAAAAATACTCTATTAGTCTATTAGCCTGATCTAGACTTTGTGCATTTTCAGGTTAATTACCACGAGGATGTTAACGAAACAGGCTACTTAGCCAACTAAATTTTGTAGCGTAAGAGTGACATGAGGATCCAAATGTTGTCAATTGTCAACAAACCAGCCGGGTTCATGACTAACATGTTTTATACAAGATTAAATTACCGTTGTTTAATATTATTTATATTAGTTAGCACTATGTGTGAAGTGATTTTAGGGTCCGTTGATATTGATATGTATAAGATTTTGGAAACAAAATTTGAAGAAATTTTGTTCATGTTTTGTAATTAATTGTTTGACGTATGTGTTGCAATTATTGTTGATGTTTTCTTTCTTGGGCCAATGCTTCAACTTGATTGTGGAATCATTTTGGTGCCTTTTCCTGATTGTGATGTCTAAGGCCGATAATGAAAAGTAGAACGGGTATGAGAATGAGAACGGGAATCAATATGGGTATAAATACATAGAAGAAATCGCGGCGGATAGAATGAAATGGTGAATATAGTAAGATTCTAAGTAACGATATGGGAATGAAGTTATGATTTTTTCTAGAACTTTTAGAAAGCTTTTTTGTGAGGTAAACAACCATCTAAAATATTATTCATAAATAGAGTAAATTACATAGATCGTCCCTAAGGTTTATATCGAATTACGGTTATCGTCCCTAAATTTAAAATGTTGCATGGATTGCCCCAAAGTTTGGAGTAATTACGGATTTCGTCCCTAATTTGGACGTCCGTTAATTATTGCCGTTAGACTTCCCTCACGTGTAAAACACGTGAGGGTATTTTAGTCATTTTACAGCCTCTTCTCCAACCTTCCCTTTCCCTTCCATCAAATCAAAACAAAATCAAAATCAGATTCAAACCATTTTCCCCCATTCTCAAAACCCTAAATAAAAACAACTCCACCACCTCTTCTCCAATTACCTCAAACCATTTTCACTCATAAGGAAGCATTTGGGTTTCATTTACTGGCGTAAAGATTTGATTTTGATGATAGGTTTGAAACATCACCGGCGCCGGCGTTCCTTGTGGGTTCGATATAAAACCTTGATCTACTACACCAAACCCACCGGAAAATTCAATATCTTGAACTCCGGCACCGGAATGAAGTAATTTGTTTAAACCGATAGATGGGTCTTCAACATCACCCATGATCCAGCGGAGCATAGCTTGGTCTTGGCCGGAATCTGCATTTTCCCAGTCTTCCATTCCGGAACATTTCAAGTGTCCAGTGATGGGTTCCGGTAGGATTTCAAAATCTTGATTTTCCGGCGGCCATTTGTTAGTGGAAAAAGAAAGCGGCGCCACGCTGGCAGAATCAGGTCCGGCTTGAGAAGAAGACAGCGTTGGAGTTGGACTAGTAGTAATGTTTTCCAGGACAGAAGTTGGTTCGTTAATGTTGTTATACTTTGATTTCTTGTTGTTTATTTGAAGTGGATTTGCATAAAAAGATGCTTGCTGTTGTTGATGATTTTGATTTTGTTTTGATTTGATGGAAGAGAAAGGGAAGGTTGGAGAAGAGGCTGTAAAATGACTAAAATACCCTCACGTGTTTTACACGTGAGGGAAGTCTAACGGCAATAATTAACGGACGTCCAAATTAGGGACGAAATCCGTAATTACTCTAAACTTTGGGACAATCCATGCAACATTTTAAACTTAGGGACGATAACCGTAATTCGATATAAACCTTAGGGACGATCTATGTAATTTACTCTCATAAATATTATATGTGGTAGAAAAAGTTTGGTCAAAAATTAGAAAAAAATCTATATTTTTTTACTAAGGTTTACATAAAGTATTTGTCAGTCACGCTTTATAGATGGATAGTAAAAGCATCCATGATGTGTTTAATCACAGGTTGTAATAGAAAAAGGTAAACTTAGTAGCCGATAAAAACGTTACATGTGTCATATTGTGTCGTTATTTGAAATACACGCTCAACATATGTTGAGGGGTGAATACACTCAAATAGTGGGCCTCAAAGTTGATTTCCTCTCTCCTAGTTTATTTCATGCATTATTTTTTGTATTATTCTTTTATAAACCGACAGTGTATTATATTTCTAGAGTGCAAATACATTGTAAAAGAAAATGAAATGAAATATTGAAACGTTGATGTGACGAGTGAAATACATTGTGGATGCTCTAAAAGAGAGAGCGCTTGTAAAGGAAATATAATATATGATATATGTATATATAAGAGGAAAACTATTTGATGCCAAAGGTATTACAAACAAAAGAGACATATCCAGTCATATTTATTTCTTTAAAACAAAAATACTAGATGGTCTTAACATTTATTATAGAATTAATCACCAGAATAATCACCTATCACTTACACTTTACAAATATAATCATCTGATTCGCGACGAATTTATCGCGACACTTTATCGTCGCATAAATATATCGGCATCACGGCACCCTGCAAAAATTCACGACATATATATGTTCATGCAAGATATATACAAACAAGTAAACGTGTATTAACATACATATAGATTTAAACATACATAGTGCAATCAGTGCTTCGGCTAAACTTGTAAGGGAAGCTAACACCACACTTTCCAGGGAGGCTTGCGGCAAGGCTGGGTATGATGGCGAAGTTGGATAAGAAACTTTTTATGCAGCCACAAACAGTCTGGCGGTCAGTGGTCGACTTTCCAGCCGAATTGAGTTCCCTAAGCCCACTACAACATTTTGGTGACACTATAGTACTATACCACCTTGTGTTAAGTAAGTAACGCATGGTGCCAACCTGCTAGTAACCTCACCACAACTAATAGCCTCTGCATAGGGTGCGGTTACCACCAAACAAGTCATAACGATACATAAAACCATCATTAATACAGTCCTTTCCATTTTTGAAGTATATGAGCGATAAAATTATACGAAGCTTATTCTTTCTTTAGTATGAATCTAAAGCTGTGAATTGGTACAAGAACCTATTTTGGAAGATTTAATATTTATAGTGCTGTTTGTTCCATGTACATATGAGTATGAATGAAATAAAGGAGAGGGGTCGGTTTCGCAATTTGTTAGTTGCAAGTTGGCAATTAATCGAACAGCTAACCTATTACTCATATTTGAGATCCAAATGAAAGAGAAGAATTTGACATCATCACCGATAGTATCACTTCTAGGTTTCTTCGAGTTGAAAGTTACTTCGTTTCTATATCTCCGGATTAACCAAAGGGATGTATGTATAACTGCATCAAAACTTGGTTTCAGTTTCATCAGGATAACAAAGGACTCTGCCAAAGAAAGAATTGCTTGGATAACATCGCGCTATGAAATTCCACAAAATCACAACAATTAAACACTCGAAACAATTTGATGTTTTACATGTAAATAATTAAAGTTAATGTGGTACTAAGATAATTATATGTATGAAAAATCGAGATTCAACATCCATTTTTCTTTATATCTTTTTTCTTTTTTTTTACTTTTTTTTTTTAAAAAAAATTTACTTTTTTCTTTTATCTTTTTATTTACTTTTTATTTTTTATTTTCTTTCAAAAAATCACATTTGATTTTCAACCTTACTTTTAAAAATCACATGTGATTTTCAATCTACAAATCTTTTATGGGTAAAATCAACGTTTGATTTAAAAAAATTATTGATTATTTTTTACCAAAATCACATTAGATTTTTAACCTACAAACTATTTTGCTTATAAAATCACATGTGATTTTCGAGAAAACAAATATTTCAAGTGTGACTTTAAAATTTATAAATTTAGGTTTTTGAAAATCACATGTGATTTTCGCCGAAAAAAATATTCACGTGTGATTTTAAAATTTATAAATTTTGGTTTTTGAAAATCACATTTGATTTCAATCTTTTACAAAAAAATCACATGTGATTTTGAGAAAAAAAAAAGTTAAGTAAAACATAACAAAAAAAAAACCGAATTAAAAAATGAAGAATATATATATATATATATATATATATATATATATATATATATATATATATATATATATATATATATATATATATATATATATATATATTAAGGGAAAAATGTATGGCTATCAAGTGAATCCTGGATTTCTGTAGAATTTAAGATCTTTTTGAACCTCACCCTATATATATATATAGAGGTTGGTTCTTTTAAAACAAACTTTAAGGTAAAATAAGTAAAAAAAAATTAAAAAATAATTTATAACGTTAGATATTTTGGATTATCGTTCATTTTAACCATATATCAAACTTTAAAAAACGAAGTTTTGTCGTACATCAAAAATGGGTAGTTTTATCGTTGTGCATCAAATTTGAATATTTACTACACAAAAACAATGAATTTGATGCACAACCCCTAAACGATATATATTTTGATGCATATCAAAACTTGCTTTTTTAAAGTTTGTTATAATTGAATAAATAAACATAATACAAAATTACACATATTATAAATTATTTTTTCATATTTTTTTACTTAATTTACTTTAAATATTGGTTTATAAGAACCTCTTTCTATATATATATATATATATATATATATATATATATATAGATTGAGGTTCAAAAGGGATCCCTAATTATCTAAAGATCTAGGGATCCACTTTTTAGCCACAAGATTAACTATAATTCGTGGCTGAGATTAAAAGTAGGGTTAAATGAATATCAATTAAAAACACCCGGAGGGGCATAATGGTCTTTTTATATTTTTCTTTTTTTCTTTACACGCGCTTCCCTCTCCTGTTTCTCTTCCACTGTCATCAAACTCTTCATCTCTCAGTTAGCTAAAATCCTCTAAATGAAACCCTAATTCTTTCGATTTCAATGAAATCAAAGCCTAATTGTTCATCTATTGCTAATAATGAGACTGGGATTGATGTTTTGGGGAATCAATCCTAATTCTGAATCACGCCATTTCGATATGTAAGGTTTCGTTTTTGATTTAAATGGATGCGTAATCTTCCATTTCTGTTTTCTAATCTTCGATTTAGTTTAATTTGTGTTAATGATTTTTTAAGCTTTTTATTTTCTTCGGTTTTCAGTTTTTTAAGCTTTGTTTTATGTTTAATTTGTTACTTGTTTCACTCCAATCCGACAATGAAGAACTAATTTAATCTGTTACTGATTCAGATAAAAATCACAAGTGATTTCATCCGACAATGGCGAACTAACTTATATATTTGTAAAAGTATTAAACGACGTTCACATATACTTTTGTATATTATTTATATAAAAATCACAAGTGATTTCTAATACAGTTTCTGAATTGTTATATTGTATAGTCGTAATATGAATTTGACATGTTTATGTTTATTTTTCTAGTACGAAAAATACATTAGTAAGGACAATAGAGCTCTTGGTAAGCTAAGAAGGGAAGATGAGCATGCCAACAGAAAGTTTTTGGGAGAAATCTGCTATATTTACAGGATCGAGAACGCTTGACCAAATAATCAAATTAGTGTGATTTTTGTGGTAAAGGAGTTACGTGAAGTAAAGTGTTCAAGATTTTTCATTTCAGCTCAAATATATGAATTTCTTAAATGTTACTCATTTCGGTATTGACTTTGAGCAAACGAGGTAATAATCTCTTGATTTACATCAGTTCCTACTTAAATATCATCTTTGAATTTTCAACTTTCGATAGATTATATTTTGTTTGTTCGGTTGGATCATCTTATGACAAACCAACTTTGAAGATGCTTAACGGTTTATTCATGACTTCAACTTTTGAAACCTGCAGACTCCCAAAGGTAACAGAAACTGATGGGTCACCATCACAATCCTTTACAAGTGTTCCATCGGTCTCTGGGCTATTGCCTCTGTTTGGACTGTTATCAAGAAGGAAGACAGTTGGAACTGAGCTCTCGTCATTATCAAGCTGAGCAGTAGAATCTGTTTCATCAAGTAGAATTTCAAGAGAATCATTCTCTTTAGCTTCAGATTGTGATGAAAGAACTTCTTCCTCGTATATTTCTGACAATTCATCGCTCGATTCTTCATAAGAATCACTTAGGTCAGATGTGGTTCGGGTATTATTTATATGAAAATCAGATGTGTTTGTTTGTGTCTGATATGCTATGATTCAAATTTTTTAGTTTTTTTCGGTATAAAAGATATGATCTTTAGGTTCTTGTATATATGACCGGTTTGAGACAAAGCACAACCCAAATGGACCCAATTATAGGTAAAAGGATCCAAATTGCCACATTTAATAAGTGTCATAGGCTCTTTGTTTCTTTATTTAACTGGTTTGTAGGTACCTTGTATAATGTAGAGGAGGGAAACTGAGATGTCGTGGCTTAATCATCTTCGCTATCGAGTAAGTCAAAAAGGGCGGAAGAAGGATATCCTTTAATGAAACTATATTATGTCTTTTTATTTTCTTTCATACGGTTGATTACATGATAAGTGCTTTTTATTTGGCCTATTATCTACGTTTTTTGCTCATTGTTGGTTGTCCTAAATCCGTGTCTTACTTCCAATGCATTTTCCTATAATGTATATATGTACTTATGACAACCAATTTACCCGAGTTTTATTCATTTCCTTACAAATTACACTCTTAAAGAATTTGTAGTTGTTACAGGTGTTAGTGTAGTTGTTAAAGGCGGTTCATTTCATCAAAAGTCTCATGGCGTCTAATGGTATTTTTTAATTTTCTTTTTTACTGTTTAAATTGTGTGTTTTACTTACATGAGATTTTGTCTTTTATATAAAACATAATTTTAGATAATCACTTGTGATTTTGGTTGTCTTTTATATCATGTTTCTTAATCTTAGTCTTCGATAAATAACAAATGGGATACTTGATAAGTAGTTAAAGGAAAATGTTTAATAGATTTAAAGATTGTTCTGAGAATAATCTTAACAAAGAGATAAAATATTCAGACATGGTGTTTTCCGTTTATTTTACTAGTGCTCTATGTTGGAGGAAAACCTTATGTTATTGGATGTCGTAACAACTCCGTCTTTACTTAGGATTTTTATTTGGATGACACTTTTCTTTGCGATTCAAGATTTCGTGATAAACGTTTTTTATCAAGTTTTTATCTTAAAATACAAGAAAATAGATAATATGTATAACACGAGTCAAAACAGTAAATGAATTATCATTACTTATAGTTTAATTAATAGTTCAATCATTACTTATAGTTTAATTAATAGTTCAATCAACGAGACAATATAATAGTCTATAAGTAAGACTTTTTTTAATGCATTTAACCTCGTAAATCATTTTATTTTGACCCGAATTAAAAATGACCCGTTTCAGTTGACCCATCCATCTTGTATCAGATTATTGACATATGAATATTGTGTGGCAGGATGAGAGCGGTGAAATCAAGTAAGCAGCAAGCGCAAACCTACATAAGGAATGAGCGTTCCCTATTTCGTAAATGGTTTTATTAGTAGAATGCGATTGATTAGATTTGTCTTGGGGGTTTTTGATACTCGGTAGACTTTTTATCATCTTACTTTTCAATCGTGTTGAATAGTCGTTTATGTTTCTTTTGGTTTTTGGTGGTTAATCTACTATTATTAGGACCTTAAAGCGTAGCGTAAACTTTGGTCTTATTCTAAGTTAACCGCTTTAAGAGAAGCCGAAGTGGACACGGATTATACTGTTGATCCGCCAAGCTTTACTAATCACAAGAGACCTGGGGATGGTGCCAGAATCATCAAAGTTCTTTAATGTAAGTTTCCGTTTTTAGGGTCCTTATCTGGGATCACTGACTTTTTATGTTGACTTAAATCATTGACTTGTTTTCGTTGAATTATCAATTGTAGTTCCAGGTGTCTGTTCTTCAGATAGCGGGCTTTCTTCTTCCATGTTATGTGGTTAGCCGGTCATGGTTAATGATTATAAGGCAAAGAAGAAGGCAGGTTAGTCATTTTATATATCTCTTAATCGTTATTTGAAACTTTTTCTTTAGTGTACAGTTATTGGGAAAAGAGGATAAAACGTAATATATTTGTTGAAAAATATCTGTCGATATGTCACTATCATAATGCCTATCCATAACAAGAACTGGGGCTAACTGCATTAAGAGTGCCACCAACAATACTTTATCAAATGATTTCTTTTTAGCGAAAAGATTGAAACATTTGGGCCAACGCCAAGTTGGACCATTACAAATTAAAACCGTTTGTCTCCAAAAGTAATCCTTGATGAGTTTGGGATACCTCATGAAACGTTGACCCTAGTTAAAATACTTTCATTTTACGCATTTTGAAATGACATTTTTACCCTCACGAAATACAGTAATACAATGAAAAGGATTAAAAAAATTTTGGTTTTACCAGGTACAATAATGAGAATCAGCAAAGCCCTTTTGTATATCATTCTGCTTATTGAAGTCGAATGCGGTAAATATTAGCGGCAGTTTTATGAGCTTTCTAATGCTGCGCCGTGTACAATTAAAGGGGAAGATTTCTCAAAATGCAAAGATGTTTTCCTCTTTAATGAATGAAACCGGTTTTAACTGCTTCAGTTGATGCCCTCGGCCACTTATGTAAATTGTAATTATTGGGGAGTTAATTGGTCTTTCTTGCATTTTGATTATTTTTTTCTGCTTCTTTTTTATGTTATCGGTGTTAATTGTTAAGCCATCCGATTTGCTGGAATTTGTGAAACAAAAATACTGGTCAATGGTACATGTTAGAGGTGGCATAATAAGTGGGTCGAGTAACAGGTGCGACACAGGGTTAAAGCTTTTACGACCCATAAATTTTGGTCTTGCCGAACGTAAAATATGGTTGCAAAAACTATAAAAAATATGGTTGCAAAAACTATAAAAAATGAGCCCACCCCATTTGAACCGAACTTTAAGAACCCAACTAATCGCGAATTCATACCACGTTTTCGTACCCGTTTCATGTGACTATGATATAATACCACAAATAAGGTGACACAGGTGATTATGTAAAAACTATGTAAACATTTGGTGATATTTTAAATAGTTACATCAACATACTAAGTCACATTATTAATAAAATCACAGGTGAACTAAACATTTGGTAATTCTTAATGTAAAAACTATGGAATCACAGGTGATTACTAAATATTTGGTGACATTTTACATCAACATACTAAGTCACATTTTACATCAACATACTAAGTCACATTATTAATAAAATCACAGGTGATTACTAAACATTTTGATGATATTTTACATCAACATACTAAGGCACATTATTAAAAAAATCACAGGTGATTACTAAACATTTGGTGACATTTTACATCAACATACTAAGACATTAAATAATAAACAGTTTCTTAATGTAAAAACTATATAATCACAGGTGATTAAATAAGCATTTGGTGACATTTTACATCAACATACTAAAGAAAATTATTAATAAAATCACAGGTGATTACTAAACATTTTGATGACATTTTACATCAACATATAAGGCACTAAATTAATACAATCACAGGTGATTACTAGAAATTTGATGAAATTCTACATCAAGGTACTAAGGCACTAAATTAAGAACCTTAAATGTATTAAGGTATTAAGGCACTAAATCACAGGTGATTTTCCTTTACAATTTGTTGACTACAAAATTACATTTAAGATATTTAGTGACTTAATTTAATAAAATCACATGTGATTACTAAACGTTTTGTGACATTTTACATCAAAGAACTAAGACACTAAATTATAAACAGTTTCTTAATGTAAAAACTACATAATCACAGGTGATTAAATAAGCATTTGGTGACATTTTACATCAACATACTAAGACATTAAATAATAAACAGTTTCTTAATGTAAAAACTACATAATCACAGGTGATTAAATAAGCATTTTGATGACATTTTACATCAACATATAAGACACTAAATTAATACAATCACAGGTGATTACTAGAAATTTGATGAAATTCTACATCAAGGTACTAAGGCATTAAATTAAGAACCTTAAATGTATTAAGGTATTAAGGCACTAAATCACATGTGATTTTCCTTTACAATTTGTTGACTACAAAATTATATTTAAGATATTTAGTGACTTAATTTAATAAAATCACATGTGACATAGTTATTGTTCAAAGAAAATACACCAAACCGAAAGTATTCTCAAACAAAATATTTGTCTACTCATTTCAAATAAAATTCAACTAGTAAAGTAACATTTGTCACAATAAATTTTGATTATAATCAGAGTAGATGATCACTTGATGAAACATTATTCGGCACAATATGCAGATGCTAAAAATGTCTAAAAATTGACAAAATGTCGAAACATTACATTAATTCTCATTAAAAAAAACTTCCACAAACCAAAACCGAAAACAGAAAAAACAATTAAGTGATGATCAAGTAGCGGAATCTAACTGTTTGCCTTCGTAAAGAGAAAATGACCTCATCACAAAATATTGAGAAAATTAAGAAAATCTGAAGAAGGTTTCGGGTTCCATTAGAATCAGAGCTCCCAATATCAGCAAACTACTCGCGTTGTGAGGTCATGACAGATAGAATGTCTGTAACAGATGACATGGCACTCAATGCAGCTTTCAGAACATCTTGAGAACAACCTGGTTTCACGATCGTTCTTACCTGTACATTTTGAGAATCACGTCAGCCGAAATTACCAAGAAAGGAAACTCAAGAAACCCTAATGCCTCCACATATCTAGGTACTTTAATTGGATGTTTGAAATACAAAAATATCTGTGTTACGCTAACACTTTTATATGAGACCCGATAAAAAGTTTAAAGTTTAACATGTGAAATAAACACTAAAAGGGGCAAGTTCGACCCATTTACTGATAAATGAGTTGTATAATATCTTGCTGACGGGTTAACCATATAAAAGAGAAGGGCCGAAAGTCACCCAAAGTGGGGTTTTTTTCTCTAACAAGTCAAACGAGTAAAATAGGATCAAATGTCACCCATAGCGTATTGTAAACACATATAAACTCCTAAATTGTCAAACACAAACCAAACTGACCCCTATTGACCCATCCTAAATTGTAAACACGTGGAAATAACCGTAGAAGCTCGGGGCCTGGTATGTTTCATCCCCCTCCTACCACAACCACTGCCGCCAATACCCCCGCCAGCACTGCTACCAGCAGCAGCTTAAACGCAGACACCACTGCCAATGGTGAACAGGAAACCAAATATAAAACAAACAAACCGAGTGGAAGTAACCATAGAGGCTCGAGGCCTGGTATGTTCCGTCCCCGTTTCACCACAACCACTGCCGCTACAGCTACCACCAGCAGCAGTAGCTCAAACACAGAAGCCACTGCCAATGCTGAACAGGAAACCGAATTTAAAACAAACAAACTGAGTGGGAGTAACCATAGAGGCTCGGGGCCAAGAAACAGGTATAGAGGAAATAATTCCCGAACTCAACTTAATAGAGAATGGATTGTTAAAGAGAATGGAAATGCTCAATGATTGTCAAACCAAAGAACGAGAAAGGTGTAATACCTTGTCAAGAAAATCATTCAATTCCTTGATACGGCCCATGTAATCTAGGTCCTCCACACACAAACTGACAGCTTTAGAATCAGCACCTGGGCCTTCAAACTGAAGTGGCCCGGGATTTCTGTAAATATCATCCATCAAAAATCTTGTTGCATTCTGTCTAAGAAGCCTGCACAAATCCAGATGACGTATCAGCACATTTCAGATTGTTCACTCGATTATAATCCTTTTTAGTTAGAAATAAAAATTAAATAAAATGAAACTTCACATACTCGTATACTTTGCCTCTTAAATCCACGGCAGCTGGGTGGACTAAAGGTTTTCCTACTGTTGCAGCACTTGACCCACGACCATAAGGTTTTACAGTCATCATAGCTTCTTTTGAAATTAGCGTCATCATCTGCAATTAAAAAAAAAATCGGATCTAAGAATCGATTGCTAAAATATCCTTCAATCGATTGTTAATATTTGTGTCAAACCTTCAATTGATTGTTAATATTACAATCTAAGGCACATTATTAATAAAATCACAAGTGATTACTAAACATTTTGTGACATTTTACATCAACATACTAAGGAACATTATTAATAAAATCACAGGTGATTACTAAACATTTTTGTGACATTTTACATCAACATACTAAGGCACATTATTAATAAAATCACAGGTGATTACTAAACATTTTTGTGACATTTTACATCAACATACTAAGGCACATTATTAATAAAATCACAGGTGATTACTAAACATTTTTGTGACATTTTACATCAACATACTAAGGCACATTATTAATAAAATCACAGGTGATTACTAGGTGATTACTAAACATTTTGGTGACATTTTACATCAAGGTACTAAGCCACTAAATTATAAACAGTTCTTAATGTAAAAACTTTAGAATCACAAGTGATTACTAAACATTTTTTATGACATTTAAGGCACTAAATTAATACAATCACATGTGATTACTATAGATTTTGTGACAATTTACATCAAGGTACTAAGGCACTAAATTATAAAACAGTTCTTAATGTAAAAACTATAGAATCACATGTGATTACTAAACATTTTGGTGACATTTTACATCAACATACTAAGGCACTAAATTAAAAAAATCACAGGTGATTACTAAAGATTTTGTGACAATTGATAAAATGAAATCTTAGAAACTAAGACAATTGACAAAATACTCACTAATTCATGATTAGTTTAATATTTAATTTCTTAGTTGGAAAAAGCAAAGTCAACATTTTAAGTTTCTCTTGGATCGCAGTGTATGTTCCTCGCCTTCTGCCTGTAATACTCAACATTTTAGTTCACGTAAAGGTAGCAAAATGGGCAGGTTGGGTTGACCCAAAACAATTTATTAACAAATATATTTAATTTCTATTTTAAAAAATGTGTTGCTAATCTATTTGTTTTAATAAAACGATGTAACAAAACAACTTACCAATATCTGACTACCCGATTGTTGCGATTGATGGCTAGATTCTACGGGCTGTGACCTCTGGGGTGGTTGATTAAGTGTTCTGATAAGCTTTTGTAAATGATTATATATGCTGCATATTAGACGAATTTGAAAATAATCAGATGGACTATCATTTTAAGCATTACATAAACATATAGTCACAGAAACAACATCAAAAATCGGCTATAAAAGCTTTATTTTTACAAGGATAACTAAGAGGAGAAAATACAGAAAAATGTTTCCGAGGAACATGGTGAAAAAGTTGATTGACGCTTCAATCCTTTCTTATCCTCTTTTTTTTAACTCTCGTCCCATAAAAAAAGACTACCTTTAAAAAAGAATCTATCTAAGATAGAAAATTAACAAAAAACAAATCCGCAAAGCTAACACAAGCATTTTTCTTGGGCAGTGAGACTTCACTAAAGGTTGTGACCCACCTAGTTGAGTGGAGCTACCACTAACTTACAACGTTTTACTAGAAGTGGCAAAATGGGTGTTTCAATAACGGGTCAGCGGGTTGAAACAGGTTCAAGTTGGATTGACCCCGGAACACTATTTCCAAAACGGTTACTTTTTGTTAAACGGTTAGTTTGTAAGATATGATTACAAAAAGTATATTATTTCAAGAATAATCTTTTTTTATTAAAATTATTTAAGAGTTTAGATGTATTGGATTACTTATGGCACATTGGCAACCCGTTGACCTGTTTCCTTTTTAGTTAATTTTTGATTTTACATGTTTGACCTTATAGAGATATAACATAAACCGAATCAACCCATTAATAAGTTAATGGGTTTAAATCGTCCTCTCTACACTTTAACATAAAACCATAAATGATTAAAAAAAACCAACCTCAATCGATGTCTATTACAAGCTGCAAAAAATGCAACAAAGCCGTTTAAAATACTCCGAACAGCACGGAAAACCTAAAAAAAAGGACATTGTAAGCACAGAAACTGCATAATAAACCTTAAAAAAGATGAAAGGAAGGAAAAAGAAAGCATAGTAAAAGACAAAGAAATAAGACGTTTAAGGTTCCAATCACCTGGGAAAAGAGGTCATTCCAAAGAGACCGCCAAATAGAAACCTCATAAGTGTGCACTGTTGCCTCCGCATTTGTAGCTAACTTAAAAATGCCGCTCACAATAAGCCATATGTCTCTAACTAATTCATATATGTAGTTATATACAAACCCCACAAAATCGGATAGACCAAGAACTAAACGAATTGGAGCATAGAGTATCCCCCAAACGAGCCAAAATATAGGGTACAAAACAGTCGTTACTGCAACCACCATAAGTTAATAATATTCAGAATATTAGAAAAATATATAAAAAAATGCCCCATGAACATGTTATGAAATTAATGAATGAAATGAAAAGGTAACTAAGTTCGTTCTGATTTGTGTTTTGGGTAATCATCTTTGTTTTCACCCATTAAACAATGACATGACAGTTTTCGTGTTGGTATATTTGACCTTTGGACTTAGGGGTAATCAATTCAATGGTTAGCCCAAATAAGAATCAAACATTTGAGATTTTTTGTGAGTGCAAGATAAAGTCTGTAACCAAAAACAGAAATCAGACCAAAGTTTGTTAAGGTCTGTTTAAATCTAGGAAAAAGAACTTCCAGTTTTCCATCTAAATTTTCTAGCATAGCATAGGAGTTTTCGATATCCGGAAAGGTGTTGAAAATTTGGAAAACATGTTCAAATGTTGTTGATTTTTTCATTATCAGAAATTTAGAGAAATTGGTTTTAAAATTATTTTTTTTCCAGAAAAACCTGATTTGAACACGTTTTCTGGTTTCGGAGTTTTACTTGATTTTTCGTTAAAAACACCCTACTTTCCACAATTAAAGAACCCCTCATAGCTTTTATCCAAATTGACTCGTATATGATAAAAAAAAACTTACCAACACTCCAAATAATCGACAAGATGAACCACACCGGAAGCATAACGACTTCAACTAGATTCTCAACAACGTCCCAAGAAGTTTCCACGAGAATCCAAACAAACGAGCACAAATACTGTCCCATATCAACAAATACATATCAATTAATTGTTAATATTACAATCTAAGGCACATTATTAATAAAATCACAGGTGATTACTAGGTGATTACTAAACATTTTGGTGACATTTTACATCAAGGTACTAAGCCACTAAATTATAAACAGTTCTTAATGTAAAAACTTTAGAATCACAAGTGATTACTAAATATTTTTTATGACATTTAAGGCACTAAATTAATACAATCACAGGTGATTACTATAGATTTTGTGACAATTTACATCAAGGTACTAAGACACTAAATTATAAACAGTTCTTAATGTAAAAACTATAGAATCACAGGTGATTACTAAACATTTTGGCGACATTTTGAAGCCTAATTTGTGAAAAAGATTAACCTGGTCAATGGAGAAGGCATCATCATGGTCAACGCCGCTTCATTCTGAAGCCTTTTCTTGCAGACTTTGCATTTCTCAATCTCAATAATAAATTCGTAAATTCACCTTTGCCTTCGCGTCCTGTTCTTCAAAAAATTAATTAAAAACACAAAAAAAACATCTCATTAATTACAAAATCAAATTAGATTTTCACCTGCCATGTTTGAATTAGAAAAGTCAAAATTAAGTAAAATGGAGTGATTAATTTTGAGCCTCGATGCAAAAATTCGCCATGGAATAATTCTCCAACAACTACACAAAAAATCGGAATTAAAAGGAAAAAGCAGTGGCAGCAGATAGGTAAATCAAAAAGGGGATAAAGAGAGGCGGTGGAATCAAAATTGAAGGCGCGTGAGGTTTTAATTAATTTTTTGATATTGACTAAAATGCCCCTCTGTGGTTTTGATCCTTAATTGATTTTGTGTGGCTAAGAGAGTGATCTCTGGATCTCTAGCAAAAAAGAGATCCCTTTTGAACCCTCCCTATATATATATATATATATATATATATATATATATATATATATATATATATATATATATAATAGGAAAATAAGATGCTCAAATTTAAGGCCATATGGTCTTTATTGCCCAACCTAACACATACCCTGATTTAATTATATGGGGACATAATAATGTGTAATCGTATAAATAATGGAATACGTATAAAGGGGTTTGTGAATCAATCCTTAGAAATTGAACATGCTGCCTCATATCAACAAAGCATTACCAGCTACTTGAAAAAGAAAGGTATGAAAAATCAACTACCGAATTGAAATGGGAAAAGGTATTTTGGGACTTAATTATTGTCTGTGATATCTTATATTTTCGATGTACTTATCGTTATTGTTTATATTATTTATATTCGTTTTAGTTTTGACCCAATATTTACGTTTATTGTAATTTGTCGGGTTTATGTTATTTATTGCTTCGTTATTCATGATGAGAGCGTTTTAGTTTACCTAAGTGTCGACTTGTTAGTATTCTCGTTTAATGAGTTATGGTGTTTATGCCTTAAATATAATTTAAGATCAACGTTAATCACATACAAAGTTGGTGCATTAACGAAAAAATAACAAGCATCCGTATAAATTATGATTTCCGTCCTCGAAAATCGTCCGTTGAAATTCGTAAAATTCTTGTAAGGCATATGAGCACTGCGCCGCACCAGGCTTCAGCTGCGACGCAGTGACCTGAAGGCTAAGTCTAGCCGCATTAACTTATTAGCCGCGACGCATCAACCTGAGTGCACACCTACGGTATTTCATAAGTCAAATACCAGAACGTCGGTTTTTACCTTAGTTTGATTTTTTCGACTTTAATTCAATTTTTCTATTTTTCTATTCACCGCTAATTTTTAGAGCTAAGATAGTAGTACTTTCGTTTTTCTTTTTCTCCAAATATTAGTGTATATATCCTATATTTAAAAAGTGAAAACTGTAATTTTCAAACAAAAATACTTGAAAAAAGTTCCAAATATTCACCATTTTAATGAAAACAAATTCACTTTGAAGTTTTCTTTAAAGGGTGCTTGTTTTGGTTTTTTTTTTTTGTCTCGAAAACGTATTTTCATTCAACTTATATTTAATAAATTCATTCTACTTTTTGCTTATTTTGTTATTTTTTAAGCTTATTATCTATTACTAGGAGTAAAACGATAATCAGGTCATAGATAATAAGCTCGTTACGACACAATAAACCATAAAATAACGACTTATTAAACATAAGTTGAAAACACCTAATCTCATAAATCCGAAATAAGCTAAAACAAACTCCCTTGGTATCACTTTGGTGTGTTTCTTCTACATAATTCTCCCCTTTGCTCCAAGTACTTTTACATCCACCATTTCATCGACTAATTTCCAACAAGAATGCGACCGCCAAGAGAATAAATCAAATTTTTGGTCCAAAGTTTTTAACAGAACAGAAGCTCAAATGTAAGGAACTTGTAGCCTTCGATCGGGAGTTTGTTATAATCTGAAAAAGAAAACATCACTGGATAAAGCCATTGGAACTAAGCTAAAATTACAGTTCATCAAGGGTTTGTTTATCGTAAAAATCCAATTAACGGAAGCATAAACTAAGCATAATCTACGTCCCCTAACTCATGGAAAGCCATTGGAACAAAGTCGCAATCGTTATCCCAAAAAGGATATGGACATACTATACCTTAACGCACCATTAAGTCAAATCTATCATTAATAATCGACATCTATCTTTTTTAATAAGTGCCTCCTTCGTCCGTCCACATCTACTAGTCCGTTCCTTATCGATTATCTACTAGTCTGTTCCTTATCGATTTGAAGTGTTCACGAAAGCATTAAAGTTCTTCTAGCTCACTAACACATTCCCATTTCCTATTTATCCAATTCCCTTAATCTTTTACTAGCACCATGTATTTGTCTTTGTTCTACCCTAAAAGAAAGTTGTGGACATTTCTCACCATGCAATATCGACTGAAAATCGTAACCTTCGACAATTTTGAATCGATATTTATGCTTATACTTTTGGTGTTACCGGTGGCGGAGCTAGGGGAGGGGCTAGAGGGTATCATGCCCCACCAACAAGCCAAATTTATGTATAAATTTTAAGTAAATTTGAAATAATCATAAAAGTTTACTTTTAGAATTAAGGTTTATAATATGATTAAAAAGAGCCCCAAAACTATTGAGAAACAAATAAGCTCGTAAATTCGAAATTAAGCTAAAACAAACACTAATTGATCTAATATTAAAAAAAAAATGTTAATAATCATAAAAGAGGCTCAGACACGCACAAATTCGGTCATCAAATAATGGTCGGTAAAAATAAATATCCGACCATTTTATAATCAGAATCGAGAAATGTTTTTCTCATCATTGCCTCTTTTTTAAGAAAATTAAAATAAATTAAAATAAAAAGAAAAAATAATAAATATGATAAAATCAGAAAATCTGGACATAGACTGAAAGAATTGAACAATAGTTAAATAAGAAATGTATCAAGAACCCTAATTTTATAGCAATAAAGAGACTATGACTAAGGCCCAAAAGCCCAATCATATAATTTAAAATGAATAAAAAGTTCATATGGGTGTTTGTTTGGGCGGTTTTTATATCTTATTGTAATTTCGGCTTATGTTTTATAAGTTCGGATTTTCTAACTTATATAATGGTTTATGCGCTGATTAATGTTTGTCATGTCATAATAAACAGTAATAAGCTCATAAGCCTTTACATAAGCTATAAAATTTGAACTTATGAAACATAAGCCGAAATTACAATAATTCATAAGCCCCTTATATAAACCTAAGCAAACACCCCCATAATCTATATATAAGTTTGTTGTAAGCCAACAAATAAACTAAGACTCGTAAAAGACTAAAAGAATTGACTTAAGAGTGTACGCAACGGTTGCGTCGGTGTTAAGCCTCCACGGCTTGAGCTATGGCGGTTTTATTGGTGTTGCTTAGCTAATGCGTTATGCGTATTTCTTTCTTTTTCTTCATAAAAAAAAAAAAAGTTTAAGCGTACTAAACTTAAGCTCATTTTTTAGACTGAAAAAGTAATAATTTAAGCGTACTAAACTTTAGCTCATTTTTCTTTTTGATTTCAAGTAAAGTTACATACGTATTTTGGTTTTCATCCTTTTCTTTCAACTTCTCATAAAAAAATTTCAAAATCATTTTTACGATTTTATAAACACTTTTCCCTCTAAACGAGTAGTTTTTCGATCTACATGTAACAAGTTGCAACAACAAAACTAGTTTTCGTGTGATAAACATCAACCTTTTAACCATGTACATTGCATATTTTACTCATGTGAGCTTTTTATGTCTATACTAATACTCTAGTATTCTAAACATAATTTTAAGATGTAATTTGGTAAAATTATTTTGGGTATTGATTTATGGGTTATGATTTGACCCGTTTTCCGGATTTTGGGCTTAAGTTGTCTATGCTTTAGTTAATGGCTAACTCATTATTGTAGCCTTTAATACTATAGAGAGTTTGTTTAGATTATTTTCGGGTTTATAAGATTTGGCACTTTGGTCTTATTTTCACAAATCATTTTTCGGCTTATTTTTATATGTATAAGCTTATTATCCACCTTTTAGTTATAATGAATTCATAAGTTGTAAATAACACAAAAAAATAGGTTTATGAAACAAACGGGTTGACGCTACTTGAGCACATACATGTTGAGTCTATACATGTAAAAAGAAAAAACTCAAACCGAAATCTAGAAGATTAATAGAATCAAATGTAAAATATACCATGGAAACAATAAAAACCAAATTCATATTAAAATCGTCCCCTTGAGTTGACATGGCGTTTATTTGAAATTGAATAAACGCATATATCAAGTCTAAGGTTCAATTCTCAGAAATGCTATTATTCGAAGACATTTTACCGACTCGTAAAATGGGTAAATCAACGAAAAGCTAAAATTAAAAAGGTGACAAGCTTGTATGGAAAATTTGTGCTAAGCAAGTTTCTAGGGACTAGACTCATTTTTCAAAAGATTTGACATCTCAATAGAGATAGTTTTGGCATTGAGGAACGTACATTATTGTTTGTTTTCTAATGTTTGCACTTTGGATGCTTTTTACAAGAACTTGAGACCAATTTCCTATAATCTAAAACATGCAAGATGCTAACTATCTATAACTATCATGTTTTTTTTTTTGGAAATGGCAAATGTTTGTATAACGGAGCCTACTCGTAATATTTCAACGAGCACCCCAAGTTTGAGCTCCGTATAACGGGCAAACCCAACCCCACACGGGGGTTTCCAAGGGAAAATTCGCCACGTGTGCCTAAAGAGGAATGAATTAAATTACGCTATTGCGACGACCATAAGGATCGAACCCCCGACCTCAACCCACATGGGTATAAAACCCGGTGCATCTCATCTTTTGAGTTTAGCTCTTAATTATCATAATTACAAGGATCTTAAAAAAGTTTGTATCAAAAACCCTCTAACATCATACTTCGTGTTTGATCGACCATAATTTATGTATTTTGGCACACATGGGACTTGAAGCCTCGTCACTTAGTTAAGATACGGATTATAACTTGTTGGATATCGCTAGATCAAATCATACTATTAGTTTATAACTATAAAAATCTCCATTATGGATGCAAATTTATGACCATAATATATTATGTGCACTCCGAATATATGTTCGTATAAGTTACTTCAGTTTTTAAGGCTATACAATACTCATTCAAATGTAAACTTTCGTCATGTATTCGCAATGCATAGTTGGTAACTCCTTAGATCAATCTACATATATACATATATAGATACACATAATCATGACATATTTATGAACAAAACATATATATGAGGCAAATTGTGATTTGAATTCAAATTTTGCATGGTAATATATGAGAATGCTAATATATCATATACGGGGAAATGGTAGTTTTGTTTGGTTGAATTGGGTTGTTTCCCTTTCTCTGTTTGTAATCTCGCTTTTGGTTTTTGTATTTTCGTACCCAATTTCTAGCTCCTTGCTAGTCGGGTTGTTTTAATGTTATTTGCCGGTTCCAAAAAAAAAAAAATATGAAAATCATCATTATACTTTTATAAAACATTATGACTCATTTCGGAGGCAATATTAACAACAAAATGAAGCCAATGATGTTATAAGATTAGCATGCTTTGTGAAACTAATCATGATATTACACCACTATCATTTCATAATCTCCCTCCAACCCTACATCTTTTGCATGCCTTTCTCTATTCTATATAATCATTTGTAGTCTCTTTTGTGTTGGATTCTTTTTCATTGTTGTTTTCATCATTGTACAATTACAATACTACTTTGTATTTGAAAAATATATACATCCAACGATAGTTATATACGTTGTTATTGTATGTATGAAATTAACATATATTATGTATATGAAAACCTTATCATCTATTAATCAACATCCTTCACTAACGTCACCACTTTACAAGTTATATAACGTCAGATACATAATATGATAATCGAATATATGTGCAACCCTTGCAAACCTAACATACATAACATGTTTTTCTACTTTTTATTTGAGGATCAATGTTCTCGTAGAAAACCATGTTAAAGATTCCAGAACACTTCTTTTTCTCAAGACGCATAGATTTCCATACACAATTACAAGTTGTCTTATACAACTAGTTTTTTTTTTTTTTATAAATGTTATCATTCTTTTTAAATATATATATATATATATATATATATATATATTTATATATCTAATCACTATATAATAACACACTTAACATGTCATGCACATTGCACATTGCACATTCCACTCAAGTGAACTTTTATGCCTAATGCTAGAGTATTATAAACAAAATTTTGAAATAACATTTGGTAAATTTTATGTGGTAATCTATAGGAATGTATACCGTTTATAAGAATAAAACAATTACAAGAATGTTAAACAGAATTATGTAAACGTAACAGAAATGAAAAAACAGAAGAAGTAATCGGGTAATCGGCCAAGGCTCGTGATATAACACGATTCCCTTAAAACAAATTCCGCGTGTATCTACACGTTTTGTTTCCCAGGGTACAATGGCAAAAACAGCTTATGCTCTAAACTGCCGGAGTTGATTACTTGCCTGAAAGTTCGTCGGAATAATAGCAGAAAAGAAGAGAGATAAAGGTGTCTTTGAACTGAAATGAAGCTCAGTATTATAGGCTGTAGTAGAGGAGCGTTTTTGGTTTAAATGCACTTTTAATGGCATTAACGAGCCATTAAAAACAAATCGTAACAGCTATTGACTTGCCAAAATTAAAATGGAAAGCTGTTAGGCATTAACCGAGAAAACGCGTAGCAAAAACTGGACCGCGCATGCTCGAGATTTCGGAGCTGCATTCGTGTCCGCAGGTCGCGCGGGCTCGCATGAGTTTTTGACCAATGCCCTTTCGGACCAGAAATTTGCACCCCCCTGCGCGCGAGGCCGTGAACTTGTGTGTGTATAAGTCACAAGCTAACTGAACAAGTGTTCAAAATTCTTGCTTATAAACAACACAAACTTTGTGTCCCCCACCGATGTGGGACAAGCTTCAAACAAAACCAAAATTTGCACCAAACACCTATCTTTAGGCGTCGATATCTCATTCACCTTAACTCCGTTTTGGACGTATCATATATCGTTGCGAAGCTCTTTCTAAGGGCTACGCATACATATAAAATATTGATCGTAAATATTAAATATGTATTATTTATAGATGTCCAAAATTGATGAAAATCGCATATTTTCATTAACATTTTCCAACATAATCAATATTCATTTCCATTCATCTTTTATTTAGTAAACATATAGGTTTTTTCTCGCTAGTGTCATTCCGAAGACTAAGTTTTAACTCAGACATACACGGTTAAATAAGTTAATTTTATAACCGTTTTCAAATATATTTCCTATCAAAAGATGTTTATCTCTAGATGTTCGAACTTGATTCCGCAGAATAAACGGTTATATCCTGGTTAAGAATGTTTTAACCTAAATATACATACAACTATGTTCAAGTTTATCTCTCTTGCTGCTTTTATAACCCGGTTAAGAGTGTAAAACCCGACCGGTTCAGTACATACGATGGGACTGTTCACTTTCACTATTAGAAGGTCAACGAGTACATCTCAGAACCGGGCCCGGTTTGTTTGTAAAGTTATTTTCATCCGGTTCACCGGAAAACCTTTTGGTAACTTGGAATTCCCTTTTTGCAGGCATGCCTCAAATCAAGAATTGTATTCTATTCTTATTGATGGCCCACCCACCAACATTACCGGAGCGTTTGTTTAATCTTAATATTTATATAAACGAAAAAATTGATCTTATTTCGGTTTATGTTTAATAAGCTTATTTTCTTTTCCGGTATATTTTGTTATTTATGATCTACATACTCATAACTCATAAGCAACAAAGTAAGTAGAAGGAATTGGGTTATAAAACATAGGTTAAACTCAAATTAGTTCGTGATTCTAATAATAGACTAAAAAACCACCCCTTAAAAGACGTTTACATTATACGTTTATACAATTACAATGATTTTTTTTAAAAACGCGTGTTTGTCTATTTACAAAATTTGTGTTTTCTATATGAAAACCGATATATAATCAACTTTTTAGTATAATTGTCGAGTGTCCGCATACTATTTTATAATTATTTACGTTTTTCAAATATATCTTCTAGGATTAAAGAACAATATTAAATGAGAAAATACTCCATAAACAGTCTATATGATTTCTAAGTAATATTTTTAGTGTAAAGAACAAGCTCCGTTACGAAAACGTGGCTAACATGGTCTTTGTGATTCTTGTATATGCATCATAAAACATGGATTAACAACGCTAAATGTGTTTGATTTAATCATCAATACTTATAAAAAATGAACAAATCCGATAAAAGTTTGACCTTTGTACATCTTTAAATATGAACTTCACTTATACTTAGGGAATGTTTGTTTGAGCTTATATAAGAAACTTATAACTTATTGAAATTTCGGCTTATATTTCTTAAGTTCAAATTTTTCGGCTTATGTACTCGTTTATGGGCTTATTACTGTTTATTATGACGTAATAAACAATAATAAGCCCATAACTAGTTACATAAGCAGGAAAATTCGAACTTATAAAACATAAACTGAAATGACAATAAACCATAAACCGCTTATATAAGGCCAAACAAACACGCCTTACTATATAACTTAAATCTAATCACATTTAATACAAACTAGGTGACTGTCGTGCGTTGCACGAGCTCGAAGTCGTTTGACATTTTTTACAAAACGTGCGCGATTGTGTTTTTTATAAACGGTGCACGGTTGTTGTTGGTTATATACATTACATAGTGTTTGCAAAATGTTTAATCTTGGAATATTGAAAAACAGGAACGTTTGTGAAACCCCAATCCAAAAACCATAAACCAGACCCAAAATAAATATTAAAACTTGAATGTGAAACCCAATCCAAAAACCATAAACCAGACCCAAAATAAATAAAAAAACATAAACGATACAAACCCATAGACACATTCAAGTTTTAATTAGGATAGTAATTAACACTCCTCTTAAACAAATTCATCCTAACCAAATTTTTTGTAATATTCAATGTATTATTCATAACTTTGATAGTTAAAACGGCTATACCAAAATCATGGTTCGTGTACATTATTCAAACAACACAAAACAACAAAACATTAAATGAACTCATGACATTATCTTATTCCTCAACCGTCCGATGAAACATCTAACGGTCCAACATTAAAGTAACATGAAATCATAGTACTTATTTTTTTAATAATTTAATTTAATATTTTAATATTATTTTAAATATTAAAAGTGGGAACAAAATGACTACGAGTCAACACTCTTAGTCAGCTTTCTTCACAACATATTTCACATATTCCCACACTTTCTCTCTCTAAAAAAAACTCAAGCTTTCTCTCTCTAGATTCAAGCTTTTTCATCAATGGCGGATTTGTAAAGAATTTGTCTTTCTCTCTCTAGAAAAAAAAACCCATTTTGAATAATAAAAAAGTAAAAAAACCCATCTTTTTTATTAGAAAAAAACTGTAAAAAAACTGTAGAAAAACCATCTTTCTCTCTCTAAAAACTAAGCTTTCATCAATGGCGGATTGTTAAAGAACTCATCTTTCTCTCACTAGAAAAAAACCCATTTCTCTAACAAAAAAACCCATTTTGCCCATTTTAAAAAAAACTTTAAAAAACCCACTTTCTCTCTCTAAAACCAAGCTTTCATCAATGGCGGTTTCATATTTTTCACACATTTTTCTCACATTCTTCATCTTTTTCACATCATTTTCATCAGTATTACCTCTCTCAAACGACGTCGAAATACTCCTAACCAAAATCAAACCATCAATCCAAGGCAAAACCCAAAACCTAATCCTAAACTCATGGAATTTAACAACTCCAATCTGTCAATGGCGAGGATTGAAATGGGTATTCGAATCCGGAGCTCCATTACTCTGTTCGGATACAAATTCCCCAAATTTCTCAAATCTTTCTCTCTCTAAAAACCCATCAATTCATCTTCTCTCTCTTCAACTCCCGTCGGCGAATCTCTCCGGCGAACTCCCGCCGGAGCTCGGCGAACTATCCCACTTACAAAGTTTGTATCTTTCCACCAATTTAATCTCTGGTTTTATCCCTTTTGAAATCGGGTACAGTTCTTCGTTATCGGATCTTGATTTGGGTTATAATTTGTTATCCGGGTCAGTACCCGGATCCATTTGGAATTTATGTGATAAATTGGTGAATATTAATGTTCATGGTAATTTATTATCCGGGTCAATTCCAAAACCCGGATTACCTAATTCAAGTTGTGAGAATTTGGTTAATTTTGACTTTGGTCAAAATAAATTTTCTGGAAATTTTCCTGAATTTATTACTATTTTTAAAGGATTAAAAGTTATTGATTTAAGTAGTAATAGCTTATTTGGTGAAATCCCAGATGGATTAATTGGATTAAAAAATTTAGAAAAATTAAATCTTTCTTTTAATAATTTTTCTGGGATTTTGCCTAATTTTGGTGATTTGAGATTCGGGGTCGATTCGTTTCAAGGAAATGAGAATTTGTGTGGGGAGAGTTTAAAAAATTGTAGCCGGAGTTCGGGTAGGTTAAGTGCAGGTGCGGTTGCTGGTATTGTGATTAGTCTAATGACGGGGATAGTTGTGCTTGCTTCGTTGTTGATTGGTTACTCACAAGGGAAGAAACGGAAAACTTTTGATGAAGAAGAAGAAGATGAGTTTGGCGAGTTTTGTGAAAACGATGAGAATGGTGTTAATGGTGAGAATGGGAAGTTGATTTTGTTTCAAGGTGGTGAGCATTTGACGTTGGAAGATGTTTTGAATGCTACGGGTCAAGTTATGGAGAAAACGAGTTATGGGACGATTTATAAGGCGAAGTTAGCGGATGGTGGGACGATTGCTTTGAGGTTGTTGAGGGAAGGGAGTTGTAAAGATGGTGGTTTGTGTTTTCCGGCGATTAAACAATTGGGAAGAATTAGGCATGAGAGTTTGATTCCGTTGAGAGCGTTTTATCAAGGGAAGAGAGGGGAGAAGTTGTTGATTTATGATTATCTTCCGAACAGGACTCTACATGAGCTCTTACATGGTACACATTCTAATTATTGCGTACGTTTAAATGTTACGTTTGAATGTTTGATAATGTGATAGTTGCTCGTTACATACATGATATAACTGTAATATGTTTAGGATGTTTAATAATGTGCGTAGGTCTTTAGGATATGTACATTAGGTGATAGATGCTCCGATCATGCTTGATATCGCGGTTAATACCGTGCTTTACCATATGGCACGTTTATACTTGCTTAAGGCTTACGACTATATTACGTTCAATAATAGGCTTTATGATATCACGAGGGTATGTTTATAGTCTCGTTCAATAAGATTTTTTTTCCACTTTAACAAGTTCAATGATTAGTCTCCAGTGAAATTAGGTGTATCTTGGCCGACATTTGAAATTATACTTCGTATAGTCTGTTCCTTTCCTAACAAAATTTTATCGTTTTACACATTTGATTCATTATGAATCAAATTGACTTCACCTCTAATCAACGTGTACATCTACATTAGTTTTCATTTAATATAGTTGTATCGGGTGCGTAGTGATTAGAGGTGAACATTTTGTAATGACGATAATAAATTAAACATGTTATCAACCGTTACTTTCTCATGATACATGTTTTCATATCTCTTTCATGTGACATAATGTACTTAATAGTTGTGACAATTTCGACACATTTACTTATGACTTGGTCGATTTGGGGTTTTTTCTTTCTAGAATATGTCAAATGGGTAAAAGTAAAAGGTAAAAGAAACTAGTCAAATGGGATAAAAACTCTCCGAAAGTATGTTTCAATGTATTAACCTCTAGATTATTATCGAGATAAAATGGTTTTTTATACGTATTTGACGCACTAATTGCTTCTGCAAAACCATCTTTTTGGAGACAAAAAGTGTTTCATGTTCAAAACTTGACCGATTATTATCAAAATATCATGGTTTTTTAAATCGAATTTTAACAAACTTGACGTTCATATGCTGCTAAGTTTTTTTGTTCTTTATATAAACTGGCATATGATGCACCTTACTGATCAGTGGTACTTTATTTTTTTCCAGAATCAAGGCCCGGAAAGCCTGTTCTAAACTGGGCTCGACGCCACAAGATTGCTTTAGCCATAGCCAAAGGTCTAGCCCATCTTCATTCAACAATCGACACACCCATTACTCACGGCAACATACGCTCAAAAAACATTCTTGTGGACGACTTCTTTATTGCCCGTCTAACTGATTTCGGTCTTCACAAACTCATGATCCCAGCCGTGGCCGACGAAATCATCACATCCTTAAAAGCCGACGGCTACAAAGCCCCCGAGCTACAAAAAATGAAAAACTGCAACTCAAGAACCGACATATACGCTTTCGGAATCTTACTCCTAGAAATCCTCCTAGGAAAAAAACCAGGAAAAACCGGAAGTAACAATGGTTTTGTTGATCTACCAGCAGTTGTAAAAGTGGCGGTTTTAGAAGAGACGACAATGGAAGTTTTCGACGTTGAGGTTTTGAAAGGGATAAGAAGTCCGATGGAAGATGGCGTAGTTCAAGCATTAAAGTTAGCCATGGGTTGCTGTGCACCTGTTGCAGCGGTTAGACCATCAATGGATGAAGTTGTGAAACAGTTGGAGGAAAATAGACCAAGAAACCGGTCAGCATTGTATAGCCCGACTGAAACAAGAAGCGGAATGGATACACCTTTTTGATCATGACAAAAGACGTTTTGCGGGTTTTGGTGCACTTCTTGGTTGTGTTTTTACTAGATAGTTTTTCGGGTTTTAGTTTGTGCTAGAAATACCTATCTGTTTTGTATTATTGAAGAAATTCTGTTAAATATATTTATTATTAAACCCTTAGAAATTTATTATCTTATAATTTTGGATCCGTATTGATGCTATATTTTTGCTAGTTTTTTCTTTTACCTTTTTGATGTTTTGTGTGTGTTTTGTGGCATGAAAAACTACTTTTTTCGTTTATCGGAAATTAAGAGATCTTGAGCGGAGCTCAAGTATGAGCTTGGCTCGTTTCATGCCATATATATATGAGATCATGAATAATTTTACGAGGTTTGTTTGGCCTTAGACACGTTCATATTAATACTTATAATTCAATTACTTAATGTATATATAATCGATTTCTCGTTTACATAAATATCTATAATTTAATTAATCAATAAAAATTGAGTTTTAGCCAACGTCCAGTAACTAGTACTTGCTCTAAGTTAGTTTTAAGCTCATTTAAACTTGACTCAAGTCGATCTTTCAACGAGTCAAATTAACTCACCAACACTCAGTAAATAATAGAGCTATAAATAAAAATCACGCCAATCAAAATTAGGGTGAGTAGAAAAACATACCAAAGTAAAAAGCGACATTGGTTTTTGATTTACAATAGAACAAAATATTCGGTTCGGTTTTGGTTATACTCCAAAAACCGAACCAAACTATTTATAATAAAACCGAACCGATACATTTATAATAAAACCCATACAATATAAACTTTTTATATATAACTATTATCATTATATTTTATTTTTATATCAAGTCATTATAGGAAGTATGACAATTATGATTGTAAACACAAAAACAAATGACATGTTTATTAAGCTGAATTAGTCTATTAATAAAAACAATTAAAAACTGAACCGAACTTGATTCTACAAACTAAAAAATGAACCGAATAGTCTCTAACCTTTAAAATACCAAAATTTTCAATTCGGTTTTGATTTATGTAAAAACCGAACCAAATCGAACCATACACACTCCGTATATGTAGAAATAATGGGCTGATTTGTATCTACTATAGAACCAAAAACAACCATAAGTAGAAGAAAGCCCATTAACCCGAGTCAACCGGTTCGAACCCAACCACCACCACACCAGACCAGACCTCCTTAGCTCCCACCAAACCCTAGCTGACCTACCTACCTACCTACCACCGGCAAACTCACCGGCAGATCACGATGGCTTCCGACGAAGAAGACAACACCGACACCGTCTACGGCGACGAATTCCTTGCAGAAGACGATGACGTCAGCGAAGAAGAAGAAGAAGAAGATGACGACAATCAATCCTTACAATTTCAACCAATCGATGAAGATGAAGACGTCGATTTAATCGACGCCGAAGCCGAAGAAGAAGAAGAAGACGACGTTGATTTAATCGAAGACGCAATTCCAATCGCGGCAGCTCCAGTTAATTCAATTGCAGATACGACTACGGAAGTGTCGGAGGTGAAGAAGCCGCCAGTAGACGAGAGGAGGTTGTTTCAGCGGCTATGGACTGACGAAGACGAGATTGAGCTGTTACAAGGATTTCTGGACTATACAACGCAACGCGGAACGAACGGTTCGTCGCATCATCATCACGATACCGCCGCGTTTTACGATCAGATTAAAGGTAAACTACAGTTAGATTTTAATAAGAATCAGTTAGTTGAGAAGATTAGGAGGTTGAAAAAGAAGTATAGGAATGTTTTAAGTAAGATTAGTTCCGGTAAAGAGTATGCGTTTAAAACTCCTCATGATCAAGCTACTTTTGATATATCGTGTAAGATTTGGAACGAGAGTGCGGCACCAGGTAACGCAGTTGACGGTGGAAACGGTGGTGGAATTGATGATGATGAGGTTCAAAACGCGAATGTTAATGTTAATGTTAATGTTAACTCAAATGTGGCGTTTAATTTGAATGATAGTAATAATAATAATGGTAATGAAAGTGAGATGAAAGTGCCGAGGTCTAGAAAGCGAGCTAGGACTAGTGGAGTTAAAATTGAAGAGAATTACGAGCAACAGAAACCGACGAATGTCACGAATGTTATGAATGTTACGAATTCTAATTTGGTTGAGGAAACTGTGAAGAGTTGTTTATTGCCGTTGTTTAAGGAATTGGTTAATAATTCTTCGAATGGGGCTTGTGGTAGTTCGAAGGGGTTAACAGGGTTAGGGTTAATGAATATGGGTTCGTTTGGTGGAGCGATGAATTTTGGGATTGGGGATATGAGTGATGAGAAATGGAGGAAACAACATATCTTGGAATTGGAGGTTTATTTGAAGAGATTGGAATTGATGCAAGATCAAATTAAGGCGAAATTGGATGAGCTCAAGTCAATGTGAAGTTGATGAAAAGTATGAACGTTTGGATGCTATTTGTGAGTTCTTTCTCGAGTTTATATTTTTTTTTTTCTTTTTTTTTTCTTTTTTTTTTTAAGTTTAAGTTCCTTAGTTTTATGGTCATATAAAAATGGACCAATGGTGCATACCGAATCGGGCTATTTTAATATGTTTAGTGTTATAACTTCTTTTCTTATGATGTTTTAAATGTTAAATAATTTTTAGTTTAAATCTTTAGCCTTCCGTTTCTTGTTTCTTTCGTTATTGAATCAATGGAAACAAAACTAAGCTATGAGGTTTTAGCATTTGACGTAGAGTTAATAGTAGAAAGCCTTTCATATTGACCATAAATACGGTTGGTGTACATGGACGAGACTACGAGAGTAACCATATTGACCCCTAACCACAATTTGAAGACCCTAAACAAAAAATAACTAGAGTTTTGTTATTTAGAGCTTTTTTCTTGCTTTAGAACCCGTTCTTTGTTTTATTTGAGTTAATAGAAGATAGTTTCTAGTGTTGTTCAATAAATGTTTTTCGCGTGCAAGTATATATACATTAATATCATCTGTAAGTTAAAGTGCTTGGAAAAAAACGCGAAACACAAAGAATGTTTGTTCTTATTTCGTACATATAAAATCCCTCGTAAGCCTTTGCAAACAAGTTTCCTCATACACTATCTCTAACTACATTTTGTTTGCCCCCGAAAACTAACATACCTCACTTATTCCAAAAAAAACCGAAATCTGAAAACTTGCAAAAAGCGGAAAAACAAAAGATCTAGTAAAGGTTCTTCCTATTGTTGCCCGTTTTGCTTTCTACGTCTTTCCTATTTAGGAAGCTTATAAATGTAGCGAAAGATCAAGCATTTGAGTATCTTTATCTTTATCCGTAACACCTTTACTCTCACTAACCACAAACTGATTTCTTTGACAATCGAAGAAACTTTGATCTTGATCAAACTGATTATACGGATTCTGATTCATGTAATTCGCTCTGTAATACATAAAATTATGATCAGCTCCAAATTGTTGACCTTGAAACTGATGACAAAAATTAGCCGCATGAGCAGTAATATAAAGAGACGGATTTAGAATCCCAATTTGATTCGTAGGAGTAAACAACAATGGAGGTTGTGGAATCAAAGAAGACGGATAATTGCAATGATGATTACTATTATTAGCTGCTGCAGCTGCCCTTTTCGCTTTCCTCGCTGCTGTTCTTTCTTTCTTATGAGCATTTTGATGTCCACCTAATGCTTGTGAACTATAAAACTTTCTTGAACAAAATTGACACGGAAAAGATTTCGCGGTTTTATGCTCATCACCACCATGAATTACAACATTTTCCCCTTCCATTACGCAAAACCCGCGAAATATATTTAACTAAAAATTGTTCAGTAGATAGAAAAGGAAAAAAAAAAAAGACTTTTTTGTTCAAGTGAGTTGTAGATGAGTTTAAGTTGAAGATAGAAAGAGTTCAGAAACTAGTTTGTGTGATTGGAAAATGTGAAGGTGAATTGTTAATGTGGTATGTATATATATATATATATATATATAGATATAGATATATAATATATGTATATGTATATATGTAGATACAGAGAGAGAGTAGGGAGAGGGGGTGTATTTTATGGGCTTGGGAACAGAAGAGATAAGAGAGGGATAGGTGAATAAGTGTGCACCAATACGTTTCTGCATGCTGCTGCAAAGATCTATATGTATATATTTATATATATATATAGAGATATAGATATAGATATATGTATATATATGTATATCTATATATTTATGTAGTGAGAGAAGGGGATTGGGAAATGGAATAACATGTCTTGGTTCTTTATTCACTTAAAGGTTACTGACAATTTATGGGGCACTTAAGGTTTCTTTTGCAGGCATTTTTACACTTCATTGTTGTTGCCACAAATATATATAAAAAAAATAATCCCAAAATGGAACACAAAATCTTCAAACTTAACTCCCCTGTCATGCAAATTTTAAATAAATGCCCATATTAATAGACGGTAAAATGTCTTTAACAGAAATACAGCCGGTGAAAATCGAACTTGGTACCTCTAACCAAATGTGAGTATATTTTACAATTTCAAATATTTTACCGGCTCAAAAGAGTTGTCTATAGTTAAATTTTTTTTTTTTTTTTTTGGGTGTAATAGACTAAAATAAGTCGGCAAGTTGAGAACGTAGTTGTTTTATATTTTTTGTGTTGTGAGATAGAACAGAGAAGTATGTTAGTGATCAGGCTTTTAAGTAACAAGGCACATACTCTGCTTTAGGCTTTCAAGTTGCCAACTCTTTTCATATTCCCAATCTTTTCCCAGCTGTAGTTTCTTTCACAGAAAATAAATAATACTGTATAACAGAGTTGGCGGTTTCAACCCATTTGCAGATGAGCGGGTCGTTAAGGTTTGTTTCAAACTAAACGACTCGTATAAACTTTTCTAGTTAAAACGAGTAAATGGGTTAAAAGCCATCAAAAACCAAAATCTATTTTTATGGATACAACACTTATTCAAAGATTTATACTTGTAATCATATTTTTTTTTTGTAATTATAATTAACATCTGAGATATCTATACAAAGTTTAAAACACAAGAAGAGTGTTCGTAGGTCAACTCATTCCAACTCAGAACAAACTACAAAATATCTGTTTTAATCCCTTACTCAACCTGTATATCGTACTCCTCTTGTCACGTGTTATGTAATTATTATTATTATCATAGTATCTAACGGTCATTTTTAGAGTTTTCCGACTACTTTTTGACTACTTAGGTTTTTTTGGTAATATAGACAACTCTTTTGAGCCGGTAAAATATCTATGACCGAAATGAACATAATGAAGATGGAAACCGAACCGGAGACTCCCCATATATATATATATATGTCAATTATTATAATGATAAATAATGAGTGGAAAAAATAATAAATATTTATGGGAGGGGATAGGGGGAGAACAGGACTGACACTTTTTTCCCACCGCAACTTTTATTCAATCTATTGGCTGCCTGCCGCCCCCTTCATTTCTTGTTCTTCCATGCAACTCTTTAATCCTACTTTTCTTTCTCTTATTAAATTCCTACTTTTAAATAAAACGATTCGAGTCGAGTCCGAGTTTGGCTCGTTTAAATTACAAAGAGTTTGACTCGTTTCGAGACTTATTTTTTGTAACTTGAGCTTGGCCGGCGCTACTCGTTTTACATGATATTTATTACTTGATTATTTTGATACGAGGCTTTTAACAACTTTTAAGAACTATAAACTTTTAAAGCTATAAAAATCTTTAAATGAAATATTGTTTGGTTGCGATAACTTTAGTTTTTTTATTTTGAACGTAAAAAAATCCAAACAAATGGCTCATTTTCAAAGAGTGTCGAGACTTTTCATCAATTAAAAGATGTATCTTCCGACGTGCAACTAGAACATTTGATTACAACTTACACTTTGGTTTGTTAAAGTTGGTTTAGACTCGACTAGCTTTTAATGAGTCGAACTTGAGTAGTTCACGAGCAGCTCAACTCATTAGCACCCATAGTTTTTTTATTCTTCTTCTTATTCTTCTTATCTCAATATAGTGATTGAATAATGAAAGTTCGAGATTCCCTTTAAAAGTATGATTTTGCTTGTCGCAACTCCTTTGGTGATCTTGTTTCGTGATGTTATTTTGCCGTTAACTAACTAAATAGGGTGACGCGTTATGAGATTACATATCTTTAAGAACATGACGAAGATGTTCACAGAAAAATGATATTTACATGAAAACATACTTCGTTTTAGTATGGACTCTTATTATCCGGTTACAAAACTCACATGACCCGTCTATTTTGACAGTTCTAACGACACTACTTAGGACAAGGCGAAGTGGCGAAGTTTGTGATAGCAAGGACCACAGAGTTTTAACTCCTCACTTCTCAATCCCATACGTTGTAATAAGTATATATGGTAGGTTCATGATTTGATGTGGTCCTAAACGCCGAACAATCTAAACCAAATTCCGTCTATATTATTTGTTTGAAAAAACTTATTAAAAAGTTGTAAAACGTAAAAATGTCTTTAACTTCAAAGCTTTTTTCGCTCTAAAGGTTTTAAATACCAATCCACATACCGCAATGTGTAACTTGAGAGCAATATCTACAAAGATGTTGCTATACAAGCATAACTTTGAAAAGAAAACGAAGGTAATATACTATTAGTGGTGTTACCGTTACAAGACGTTTACAAATTATACAACAAACAAACACAAATAAATGAACGAAGTTTTTTTCATTGCTCAATATATATATGAACACGAAAACAAACAAACAAGTATACAACGATGAGGCTGTGCGGGATTCTATCAACAGCAAAAAGAATGTATAATTACACCCTGGCATTAAAATGAAGGGCTATATATACATACAAACACTTGCAAGAATGTATTGGGAGAATTTCGATTTAGGAACACCCGAAACAACCAGATATAGAGAATGAACTCGAATGTCTAGGTGGAAGTGAAGTTGTTTGTTCGGCTGGACGTGATTTTGAGGGTTTGGTTGGAGGTGGTTTTGAGGATTTGGTTGGAGGGTTTTTATCGGGTTTAAGTACAGGGAGATGTTTTAAAAAGGCTTTCACTGCACCTTCGACACCGTCCTCGTTTTCCATCGCCTTTGCAAGTTCTATTGCTCGCTCTTTTACCTGCATATGTTCTTGTTAATACTATTTTTCAGAGACAAATTTTGACCCATTTACATATAAATGGGTCAATTTGGGTTTGTTTTTCTCTAACGGGTAACTAAAATAAAATACAAATGCAGATATTATTGCAGGAAACCCGCACAAAAAATTACAAGTTTTAACTCCATTTCACCAAAAAGTTGTACATAATAGTAATACAAGGAGTTTTTACCTTGGGATCTAGCATGAAATTGATCGCAGCAACGAGCTTGTTAAGTGTAAACTGATCGACTGGTATAGGTGGTGGCCCTACACCTCTGCTATGAACTCGATCTCCCCAAAAAGGCTGGTCACCGAAGAACGGTACAATTGTTGTTGGGCACTGAAAATTGCAACAAAGTGAATATATTATAAAAAAAAAAAAGCAAATCAGAAACAAATCATGAAACGGGGAAGTTGTTAAGGAGCATTACGGCAGCCTTAAGGCCAGCAGCTGTAGTCCCCGCACCACCGTGGTGTACCTGAAAGTATAACAACAAAAAACTCCATTATGGGGAGACACGAATCATAGTGGAAGAGATTTATAATGGATCATTCAAATAAACTAGATTTTATAACATACGTTTTAAAAAAAATGAAGTCTAGTAAAAGCAATGAAATCGACAAATGAAGACTCACCACAGATGCACATTGTAAGAAAAGCCAGTCATGAGGGATGTTATCTAACGAGTATATAAAATCCTTGGGCTCTGTCACTGTAAAGATTAAGTTTATCTATATCATTTCGATTTCACATAATATGAAAGATATGACATTGTTAAAAACGTTTAGTCAAACATGAATAACGTAAGAAATAAAGGAACAATTTACTTACAATTACCAAGACCACCCCATCCTTTATTAATGATGCCTCGTTGTCCAGTCATTTCTAGAGCTTTGACAATTGTCTGTGTCATCTTCTCAGGTTCTTGAACAGGCTGACAATGGATACATAAATATGATTAAAAGCAGTACCGTTAAACAAAAGGAAGTATGTTTTCAGTCGTGGCAAGTTAAGATGGCAGGTCGGGTAACGGTCAAAATGGGCAACTTACTATTACAAAAAAGTATATTAACTCTATAATAGGTATCATAAATGTATAAGAGAAAACTCACAAGGCTACCAAATCCAATGTAGATAGGCTTTGGACCAGCTTTTAACCAGCGCACAAGGTCTTCAGGAGGCTCGTAGTTTGAAGCAAGATCAAGGAAACAAAATCCAACCACGTCAATCTTAGGTCCCCAATCTGCATCACAATTGGAGTCAATCCACTTGGTCACATTCAGTCTCGAATGCTTAATTCAGCATAAAAGATGACATAATTTTTATTTTTATTATAGGTGGACATTTCGACCCACTTATGAATGAGACAAATTTGGATGTGTTCACTGTGATGCATGCAAATTACCTTTCGGTTTAGGAACAAGATGAGGACTCCAAATGTATCCATGTGGAATATCAGTTTCAGAACCTTGAGAACCACTTAAATACGTAACTGGCCTCAACTTCAACTTTTTCTTCCTAACATCATTTATCATGTCTCGAATTCCAAGCCAAATTAAAGAGTCAACAATTTGATATGACAGCTGCAATAACACATATAAAGTACAGACAGTCAAACTATGTGTTACTATGCAAAAGTTATAACTAACCGAAAACAAATTACTAATATGGAAAATCAACCAATGAACTTACTCGATATCCAGCTGGCGACTTGACACGTGATAGGGGATGAGGAAACTCGCTAGTAGGCCTGAGATACAAAAATTTTGGACACTTGCAATGAAAATCAAGAATCCTTAACTATCCAAAGAGTCAAAGGGGGAGATTATTGCAATCAAAGGAATGTGAGCGTTTTAACATGTCTAAACGGGTCGGGTCAGGTCGTAAGGGTTGACCCGACACAAATCTTGCCCAATCTTTTTCTAAATAACTAGTGTCTCAAAAATGGTTACAAAAGATCTATTATTTCGATGATAATGTAGATTTTTAGTGAAATGATTTGAAGTTCTTTTATGCATTAAAATCATCTTTGGGCGGCTTTCGAACTGTTTAGCATGTTCAACCCATTTGGACTGTTTCCTTTTTCAGTTTTTTATTTTGTCCGTCAGAGAAAAACCATAACCTAATTGACCCATTCACAAGTAAATGGGTTCAAACTGCCACCTCTAAAAAATTGCAATTAATTGTTTATTAGATAATTCTCTAACATGATCCATTAACCACATTACGTTTATCAACCATCAAGTTCCATGAAGTTGAAAGTTTTCTTATGCCATATTCCATATCAGATAAATACTTACGTCCAAGGCATTGTAAAAAATATATGAATGGGAATCTTCAGTGCCTCCGCAACATGCGTATGTCCTGAAACATATTCAGCTTAATTAGTAAGTGCAAGGTTACATGTTGCTTTTAGATGGACTAGACAACTAGTTATTACTGGTTAAGACGTTATGAAAAACCAATGATTGAATAACTATTCATGTTAGGTAGTTACCATAAGCCGGTGGATTGGCCATCATTGCGTCGGCTTTAAAAGGAATTCCAGTATCAAGATCGGGTTCTTTGCAAGCAGCAAGCAATGAAAAGATAATGTCTTTCATCTGACTTCTTTGAACAGGAATCTCCGAAGGACCAGAAGGCAAAAATCCTTTGTTCTTAACCATGTCTGCATAACAACAAAAAGGAGTTCATATACTCCTCATTTTCCACAAGGGTTAAGTTTGTTTTATTGGATCTTTAATTTAAAATGATTCGAACACTTTGAATTTTTATTTTTTTCACTCAACTGGAACATCGTTTTGAGCAAAAAAATCAATTTGGAAATATTTGCGAGAACTTACACATCCGTCAAATTAAACAACTTACAGATGCTTAACATTTTAGAAAAACATAATCACGATAAAGATGCAATAGGAACATACATTCAGCAAGAACTTTTGGATCTCCGCCAAGAGGATAGAACTCCAATCCAGCAGTCAAGACAAACTCTTTGAAGTTTGCATGAGTAGCTAGTCTGACGCGATGGCCATGTTCCTGAAATAAATTTATTTGTGGAACATTATTCATTGTCCATGAATCAATAATAATTCTTGAGTTTAAGAAGAGAACAATTCCAACACAGAATATGTGTTCCTTATTTTACTCCATTATTGAATAATAAGGAAAGAAAAAGGAAGAGACCTCGGTTATTGCATACAATCACCAAAATTGTTTTATTCAGAAAAATTATGTTAGTACCGTAACAATATAGCTTTTGCAATCATATTTAGCATGTTAATTATTTACAAATTTATTTTAAAAATGACAAGTGTTTTGTCAACTGAATCGCTCCGCTTTATTTCTACCGATACTAAAATTTACCCGTTTTGCTGGACCGGACCCACCCGTTATGCCACTTCTTACTATAAACACATTTTAGGGAACTATTAAGTTTTTCACCTGTTCGACCAATTTGCCCCGTCTTTTGCTCAATTTTCAAATATATACCCATTTCACATGTTAGATTAAACATAACCAGATTAACCCATTTAATATGTTGCCATTGCCCCCCTCTATGTGAAATTAATCTACGGGCGGATTAGAACTGATTTTACTAAATAAACACATCTCATCAGAAAACTAGTGTCAGCGTAAAGGCACATACATAATGCCGACAAACACCAACCATATGCTATCCATATGTTTCAAATTATCAAAACAGAAAATAGTAAAGAGATATATATTTAGAGGACCACCTGCAAACGCTTGCCGATTGCAACAAACGGTTGAACATCACCACGAGTTCCAACAATAAGTATTACTACTTGCAATGGTCGGAAATAGCGAGGTTCTGATGAGTCGAGCTTATCTTCAATGCATGCATCGTAAATTTCCCCACATCCACCCCCTAAAGCATTTAGTTCAACATCTCCAGGTATCTCAAATTCTACTGCGCCGTCATGTCTTACAGTAGCCATTCTGTTCAACAATTGGAGCTGCAACGTTTTAAATGTTAAATAGAAATCATAAACATGCAAGTGTAGATGATAATTACTTTTGGGAATAGTACATAATATTTTATGCAACAATATGTTACGACAATTGAACACGGTCTAATATACTGATGTTTTTGTGAAAAAGCTCAAAAAACTCTTTATGCATGACCGAAGTAAACGTTTTAAGAGCTATGACTTTTTTTTATCTAATATGACAAAACATATTGTTCCTTCTTTTAAATATATATTCAAACGGGTTTTGTTTAAAAAAAGAAACAGCCAAATATAATTCAGATTCAGACTTCAGGACCACATCTGCTTATTCAAATGTGGTATTCAGATTCAGACACACTCACACACTTTACAAAAACAGCACCTCGGTCTGAACACTAATCGAGTATGTGTACATATAAACTTATATCTATGGAAACAGAAACTTACCTTCTGTTGTGCAGATAGCTTTTCCTCAAATACACGAGGTGTCTTTTCAGCAAGCATATTACTACGTTTAGGCCTTTCAGTTTTTGATTTTTCCAGCTTAAACTGACTAGAAGGTGAATCTAACTTGTCTGAGCTTCCTAGGATAAAATTTGAGATGTCTGATTGCAATTTATTCAATGTAGGTTTAGGCCTGCCATCAGACCCTGTTACAAAAGGCATAACCAGTTTGAGGTCAAGACAAAACACTCCAGAAAAATAAATAATAACAGAACGCTCTGAAATTTGTAATTATGCTAGTTGAGAAGTAAACTAAGATATCAAAGCTTTATTTGGTTATTTTCAGAATCCTCAACCAAAATAAAATAAAATTAGGGATTGGCATTTGATGTCGTCTGTTAGTTAGCGTGTTTATGTTATTCTCTTTACTTCTGCTTAGAAATTCAAAGTTTGGAGCATCAATTCTAACGTTATATTAACAAAAAACCATTAATTTTAGCTACCCGACCAGTCAAATGTTATCATTGGTAATAAGTTACTTAAAAGGAAGCAATAAACGAGAACACCATATATACAAATAAGGCATTAGATAGCCCTTTCTCTTCCGCCGCAGGAAGAAATTCCAAAATGGTGGACGTAGACACAGGTGAAATGGTCGATGGAGAAAGAACAATTTCCTTTGTCGCTCTTTACTTTTGTCCTACCCCCCGATTTTTGCCCAATCACTAGTGGTTACTCCCGATCCGAAGCTCCTTCCCATTTCTTCTTTTATGATTTTATCTACTTGAAATGCTTACAGCTAAGTGCGGAGAATTCAATTACTTTAGCATCTATTAATGAGTAAATAAGAAACCAACCCTCATTCTCAAATATCGTACAGCTACTATCCGGATATTCTATAACGGCCTTTGAAACAAAAATGATAAGTGAAATTGGTAGTACAACTGTTAGTGTGTTATGACAAATACCGAATGTTGCCTAATGATACTGGCAATAACTTTTGGATTTTTTTAAGTTATTCAGTACGGAGTATTATACTTAATTTCTACATAAATCAAATAATTCAAATTTAGTTTATAAATTACATTCAAAACTGGAGTTTCTACTATTTCAAAATGTATTCAACTATACCAGAATTGTAAATTACTATTGCATTACATACTGAACTTTCAATCCGTTGCTATTGTATGTATCCGACCTTCCATAACACGTGACATGGCACCGGTTACGAACTTATGATGACCTGGCATCTTATATGGCTGTCATGTCAGCAAAAAAGCTTGTTTACTTAATAACTAGGTTAGTCAATACAGACGCTTAGCAACAAGCTAAAAGTTTGATATATAATTACATATAAAGTACGATGCATACAATAGTGATTCGATATAGTTGAGCAATAAAATCCTAACAATAGCTATAATAAAAATCTGCCAACTCGATTTCACAATAACTTTCGTATTCGTATTCCTATTACTACATTGAATACTTTCATCTCCTAATCATTTAATCTCATCGCAAACAACAAACAACAGCAACTACTAACTAAAAATCAAATTCACCGAACCTGAATTACCGCCATTAGAAACCGCATCACCACCACCACCACCACCACCATCTCTACTAACATCTACTTCAGCTCCACTACTACCAGCAGTAGCAACTTCCTTCTCAACTTCAACCGTAACCGTAACTTCACCTGAGCTAACCGGATCCACGTCAGCAACCGGTTCCGGAGATTTCTCCATCGTCAACGTATCCACAACACTCCAGATCTACGAACTCCACCGGCGAATCGCCGGAGTTGAGATTCCGGTGAACGGAAACTGTGTAGTTTTAGAGAGAGAAAGTGATGAGAGAGAATAACTGTAGAAATGAGGAACGGTTTCTGGTCAACTTGAAGCGCGAAAGGGGTATTTTGGTAATTTTGAAGGTTTAACATGGAATGGCGTATAGAATCTGTTCGTCCAGAACATTTTCCCAATAATAAAGGGAAAGCCACCTTTTTTTATTATTATTTACAAAGATTTTTTTGGATATTTTATTTAAAAAAAAAAAAAAAACATGTGATATATTAGTGTACGAATATGAATACTTTTCTAGAACATCAACTATTTTATCAAAACAATCCACATGGAAAAGAAAAATAAGATATGATTTAGTATCGAGTGGCAATATTATGTACTATGCGACAGTTAAAAAGACAATGAACTATATTCTCTTCAACTTCACCATACAATGGATAAGAAGTCGAAGATAAATGGATCCCTTAAAAGATAGATTGATCGATTAAGTAATCGGTTAAGATTATTCTGAGTACCCAAAAGTTTTATAAATGACTTGGAATAGATATAGAGTTGGAAAATAAATTATTTGGATTAGATGAGACAAACGTTTAACCGAAAAACTTTTCTGAAAGATTGAAATTCCACTACTAGCGATCAAGGTGACATGGAGCTAGAAACCATACCCTTGATTGAGAACATCAATCCCACCATCTGACATTCTAAACCCCATATCAAGTATACCTCAGGTTTTAGTTTAAGGTTAATTGTCTAGAACTCCTATATATTTTTTGTTTTGTCAATTTCAGACCATCGAACTATTTTATTATCTATTTGGTCATTATAAGTTGTCAAGTTGTCCTTTTTTTATTTTTTTAAGACTGATTTACAAAAAAGCCCTTGTAGTTTGTATAATTAAAAAATTTGTCACTAACTTTTTTTTTTACGAATATTGTCCTTTATTTAACTATTTTCTTACGATTTTAGTCTCTCGTTTGTTAAACTTAACAATTAGTATGTTAAAATAACAAAATTACTATTTTTTTCCTTAATATAAAACACTATCAACGAACTCATCACCCTTTTTCCCGTTACATCTTTGATACATGTTAGATTTTGTAGAACCAAAGTTTTGTTTCATTATCTTCGTTGTATATTCGCCAAACGTAACCGACATTGTATTTCATTTATAGGGATTTTCGGTTTTTGTTACACATTTTTTTTAATCGATCTTATGGTTTTCGTAAATGGAAGATAATGACGGTTACGGTAGACTTGAATACGACGAAGATGATGAAACAAAACTTTGGATACTACAAAATCTAACAAGATTCAAAGATGTAACCGGAAAGAGGGTGATGCGTTCATTCATAGTGTTTTTATATTAAGGAAAAAAGAGTAATTTTGTTATTTTTACATAATAATTGTTAAGTTTAACAAACAAGGACTAAAAAGGTAAGATAATAGTGAAATGAAGGACGATATTCGTAAAAGAAATTGTCACACCCCGCTAAAGCGGAAACACATGGTGCGAACGATAATATCAGGAGACAAGGTAATAACAAACACTAACATGCCATTAAATAATAAAAGTTTACAAACGTTTACAACGAAAATAAATAGTTCAAAGTCATCGAGTACAAAATCATATAAAATAACAAATGGATCACAAAGGAACTTAAATAAACAAAATAAGTTCCACGGTAGCACAAACGATCCAAGCAAATACAATAAGGGATGTCTCAAAATCAGCATCCTGAAACTCCTGAAAAGCGTTAAAAACGACGTCAACAAAAGTTGGTGAATCTTTCGCAGTTTTATAAGTAAAAAAGACACGGTTTGTAAATAGTGAAAACATAGTTTATTTGTTTTAAAACATAGTTTGTTTATATATAAACTCATAGTTTGTTCATATATAAAAAGAAATTAAGAAATGGTTTTATCTCAATTTAATAGTTCAAATATGTGTAGAGCAATTGTTATAGAGTTTACGACCTGAGCCTGACATGTAATTTTTGTGCCTCCCCCACCATCGGGTTATCAATCCAATGGTAATGTAATAATAATTAGTTACGGGTCATAACATCTATCGATAGTTTAGTGTTTTACCCAACTTCTATCAGATAGATGAGGGCTAGTCTTGCCCATTTGGATTTATATATACAAACCGGGGGCTCAAAGAGTTAACAGGTGTATAGTTATGGGGGCGTGTATATCACATACGTGGTGATAATAATTACTCTAGCAATTAATCTCTAAATAGTTCCACATGCGATTGAGATAAATAAGATAGTTCAAATAATAAGTACGCTTTTCACCCAAAACATAGCGAAAAAGGGGTACGAAAAACTCACAGTAAAAAGGTGTCGGGATAAAACCAATGTACGAAGTCGCCTCCTAAGTGTTGCAGATAAAAAGTGTAATATAAGTACCTCTAGGATTAAGTTTAGCCGGTTATAGTTATAGGGTTTGATATAGTTCGAGATAGTTCAATATATTATCGTTTGTTATTTCATAGTTCGATAAAATTTATCAAAATGACGAGTAAAAGGTAACGATATTTCGTGTCAAAATGGCGATTAGAGTGGAATGATATTTCGAGCCGAAAATGACTAACATAAATATCGATTGAAGATTGAATACCGGTACCAAAGTTTAGTCGAAGTTCCCCTAAAATCAACGTTATGGGACAGTTGATTTTAGTCAAAGTTGGCGTTTACGAAAAGAGTCAAAGTCAACTAAAAGTCAACATTCGACATTTGAATAATTTAAATATTTTGAGTAAAAATAGTTTAAAAACGATTTATAAAAGTTTAACGAAAGATATAATATTTATTAAAATCTAAGATTATGATCGCATTTTTGAGAAAAGTATATTTATCGAAAGTATATACTTTTTGTGAATATTATAATAATAAATATCATGTTTATGATTGCGATTACGTTTTTGAGACCAAAAACGTATATTTGTCAATAAATACTACTTTATGTATAATAATATATGTATATATACTTATGTTCGTTCAAAATACGCAACATTTTAGGTTATGGGGCTCACTGCCTTGCAGTGAGTTTGTGACCATAGATGTTGCGTCGCAGTAGGCCGTCAGCGGCTAAAAAAGAGTTTTAACTTTTACGTTTTAGTATCGTTACGTTTATATTTTAGTCTTAATATTAATATGTCCAAAATTTATATTATTTATATAAGTTTATTTACATGTTATATATGTAAGTTTATATATAATAGTAAGTAATAATACTAATAAGAGTTTAAATAATCATAATATGTATATTTTCAGTCCAAATAGTTGAAGGGTCCAAAATAATTACTTTTTGGTGTAATTTCACTATTTATACATATTTTAGTTATAATTACTCATTTTATATGTTTATGTACATATTATACCATTTTTAGGTTATAAATTACCAATAACTTATAATATGTAAAAAGAATATGTATAATATGTTAATAATTATGTTTTCAGAAAACGAAAAGGAAAAGGAAAAGGAGATTCAAGGGATTAATTAGAAAGTAGCGAAGACCTCCGTGAAATTAGCGAGTTTTAAGAAAACGAAATTAGGCGAAATTAGTGAGTTTTAAGAAAACGAAAAGTAGAGAAAATCGGTGGAAGATTTCACTTACCAAAACTCGAAATGTATGAGTTTTCATGGTGGTAGCCGAAATCTTGATTATGAGAGATGAAAGTGGAATGAATCACTTTATGTTGATGATATCATACTCACCGCCTCTTCTACATCCTTTCTTCGGCGCATTATTTCTGCTCTCAGTCATGAGTTTGCTATGACTGATCTTGGTGCATTGAGTTATTTTTTTGGTATTTTTGCTACTCGCACATCACATGGTATGTTTCTTTCTCAACATCAGTATGCTAATGATATTCTCGAGCGCGCCAACATGTGCGCCAGATGAAATAACAGCAGCAGCACTTACAAATTAACTTTAAAAAAGTTTAGACTTTGTTCCTCTTCACATTAACAAAAAGCGGCCATTACCCGGTTTGCTCTTTGCGTTCAGGGCTCAAAAGTCAAAGTAAATGCTTCTTTTCGCACCGACTCAAACAGTACAGATGACAAGTATCTCCCCCCCCGAAACATGGGAATATAACCTGTATTTAGATGTACATAGAATTTATCAGTTGCTTATGCAAGCCACACAATTAAGATGAAAATGCATTAACTAAGGTCTCATCTCGCAATTATTTTGTCTTCTGTTTCTGAGTTTTTTTAATTCCAAAGAAAATGTTTTTTAAACGATACCTACAACTTGAATGGTTATTATAAAGAATTAGAAAGTAAAATAAATGAAAGAAGCATAGATGCAGCCTACCCCCAGCAAAATCTACATCGTGGATAGCTTGCCAGAATAAAAAAAACTGGGCAGAGCTTTTATGTTTTTAACCATTTCAAATGTGAGTTCTAAAGACAGATATCGAAATGAAGTGTAATCCTTGTAAGACTCCTGTTCGCACTGATTCAAAGTTAGGGCCTAGTGGTCCCCGTGTGTCTTGTGTGTCTGATCCCACTATGTATCGTAGTCTTGCGGGGGCATTGCAATATCTTACGTTCAGTAGACCTGATTTGTCGTATGTTGTACAACAAATTTGTTTATATATGCATAATCCCCGGGAGCCTCATTTACATGCTCTCAAGCGTATCCTTCGTTATGTTCGTGGTACTACTACTCACGGTTTACAGCTTTATTCTTCTCCGACTACCCAGCTTACTGCTTATGTTGATGCTGATTGGGGTGGATGTTCTGCTTCTCGTCCATCTACTTCCGGTTATTGTGTGTTTCTTGGGGGTAATCTTCATTCATGGTCTTCCAAACTTCAGTCTACAGTCTCACGGTGTAGTGTTGAGGCTGAGTATCGTGTGGTTGCAAATGTTGTGGCTGAAACTTCCTGGCTACGTAATCTTTTGCTTGAGCTTCATAATCCATTGTGTAAAGCGACTATTGTATTTTGTGATAATGTTAGTGTCGTTTATATCTTCAAATCCTGTGCAACATCAACAAACTAAACACATCGAATTTGATATTCATTTTGTGCGAGACAAGGCTGCAGCTCGTCATGTTCGAGTTCTTCATGTTCCATCATGTTATCAGATATTTTCACCAAAGGTCTTCCCTTACCATTGTTCGCCAATTTTAGCTCCAACTTTAGCGTTCAGATGTCTCCTCCCGCTCAATCTGCGGGGCATATTAGACTATTATTATTTATTAGCTTAATTAGTATGTTTGGCCCAGTTTGGCCCGTTGTATTATCACTATTTATATTCCTGTAATGATTAATGAAAGGCATTCATTCTCTAAACATAATACCATAATAGAAATAACATATAGTTCATTTTTTTAACACTAAAGAAAATTAACTCGTCAAAATGATACAAATTTTGTCTTTGCAATTTGTGTATTCAAAGTATCTGAATTTTTATTATAAGTAATCAACACAAATTTACAAAGCGTTTAGTTATGATAATATGAATCTTAGGGGCTCGATGTTTTGCAACTTTACTTTATGAGATGAAGTGTCGTGGAAAAGATACTCGTGGTTTATGTGATAATAGTTTTTATTATCGAAATTCATTAACGAAAAAAACTCCCTACGTACAATTAGTAAAATGACAATTTTACCCTTCTTGCCCATTACTAAATAATCTCCGCATCCCAAAATTATTGTCTTTTTTACCTATTCTAAACAAATATTTGATATTATTATTTGAATTTATCATAGTACCCATTTATGATATACATAGTTTTGTGATATAACTGAACCCGCCCGTTTTGCCATCCCTGTGACTATTTTATAAATGTAGTAATATTGATGTGTACCAATGTTGTGTTGGATATAATCTTGATGGGTCACGTCATGGTTTGGTTCGGTGGATTGGGTCAGTGGATAGTCCATGGTTTGACTAGGTTATATGGGTCATGGATGTGGGTGAGTGACTTGGACTTGGTATTATTTGACCGAGTATTATGGAAGAGAAGTGGGATGACCTATTATTTAGGAAATCATGCAGCACCCACGTTTATGTTTTATTCCTATCAGTTTCTTGTAGTGTATAAATAGATAGTAGGATCATATTATAAGTGTAATCAGTTTCCCTTTATTAATATAGGAAGCATTGAAACGAGTCTTGCCGTTTTGATCGGTGTTCGTGTAGTGTGAGTCCGGGTTGGGGAAGGGCCTGATTTTCAACATGTTGCATGTTCGATTTTGGGGACTGCTGCAGTGTTTGAAAGAGGAGATTGAGTAAACAGCTTATCGGAAATTGTCCAATTACACCAAACGATTATCTATCTAATCTAAGAACGCATTATAGACACATTATCGTATTCAAGAACCATAATTCTCTGCATCTTTCTATAAGTTGGCATTCTTCCATTTGCCTCACTTTTGACGCTTCCTACTTTGTCAGTTTGGCATAACAACCTCTCCGCGGTGTTGGGTAATTAGAGTTAACCCAAGAACGTACGCCTTATCCATAAAGGAATTGATACAGCTTTCAGGGTCTTCAGAAGGAATGTGTATGTAGATGGCATATATGTGATAGCGCATGGTCGCGTTGAAAAAAGAAAATTATAACAAAATTATTATTAAGACGACACTAAACCAAATAAATTTTCTGCAAAACAAATGAAATTTACCTGCCATCGGAAAAGGAGGTTGGGTTAGAGTTGCTGAAATAAAAAAATTTACAACACAATCAAAATTAAAATGAGATGAACTAAATAAACAAATGGGATATATATGATGCGCGGTTTTGTGAAGAAAGTTTCTAAAGTTGCGGGTGGTGCAACTCATATGATTAAAGACCAAACGGGATAAGATGGCCTATATATCATGTTTTGGTAAAATATAACGACGTTAGCAAAAATAATGTCTAGGTTGATCGAAGATGAACGGATGATACCATACGTGATAAAAGGAACGAAATGGTTCCAATATACTGCTGTTAATATAGTTTATATTGTCTAATACGAAAGCTCCTAGAATAAAAAGTATCAATAATAATGATCATTACAGTTTTATTACAGAATCAGACCCTAAATTATATCAAGTAATAATTCAATAAGTTTATGCATAAAATCAATACAACGTACGTTCAATGAGTGAATCGAAAAATATGTAAGAGATATTTTCTTTCGATCGATGGTCTCACTTTACATATATTTGGGCTATGGTTACCCAAAATCTTTTAAGAGTTATTTATAATTTACAGTCATTAAGTAAAGCCAAGCTTCGAGTTAAGTAGATTAATTCACTTATAACAATTTAGGAGTGGTCACGGATACTTAATCGCCGTTCATCATATTCATGAACCTAAATAGAAATTGAAAAACCGATTAAAATATACTAGGTTAATCAGAAAACCGATTAACCTATAGTCGGTTATCTGGTTAACCAATTAACCATAGTTGGTCAACTCGTAAGTGATGATGCGTATCGTTTTCTTAATTTTTGGTTCGTGACTCGAATCAAAAAGTCACGATTTTAAAAATATTCAAATAAATATAATATAATTTGATATCAAGTGTTTTTTTTTTATTGAATTTAATGTTAATTTAAATGTATTTACGAGTCATGATACTAGTTACGATAAAAGTCGTACGAGTCTTGATACGAATCAAATGTATTTTCGAGTTATGATCTATGTCGGAACTATGTGAAAAGTGACTCGACACGTACAAGTTTAACAACTATGTATTTAACCACTCTTTGATTAATAAATACATTATATATATTCAAATACAAAATTACTAATTATACAATTCATACTTTCCAACTAGAAATTTGTTATAGTACTATGTCAATTTATGACAAATTTGAATAACCAATTGCTAACAATGCATGCAACACAATAGTAAATGAATTACATGAAAAGTTTTTTTTATCAAAAAAATTCAATCTAAGATTAATTATAAAAGTATTAAAAATCTTAGCAAATAAATTTTATCAAATACTAACTATTTTTACATATTTGGGGAAAAAAAATCTATAATAATATTTTGATATTTTAAACAGTCTTAGCTCTAACAAACTATCATTAAATATGTTTTTATGTTATTAAAAAAATAAAAAATAGATGGTTTTATTGAAGTCTATTTCCTACCATCCTTTCACACTAAACTACCAACTACACCCACATTATATAATATATAAATTATATTATATAGTTTATATTAAATGGGTTGTGGGTCATTAGGTCACAAGGTTCAATAATAATATTGACCTGCAAAATAGATATTTTATAGAAAAAATATACTTTAACAAGATAATAAAAATAATAAAGTTGACCTTTTGAGGTCAAACTTGACCAAAGACTTTACTTTTGATTTTCATCTTTTAGTTAAACACCATGATTATATAGGGATATTTATATCCAAAGACTAATGCAAACATATAAAATTTTAAACTTGATTATAGATTGAAACAAGTCTTGGTTATAACTTGTAGCGTTTTGTACAAATAAAACCGTTTAGGTCTAATCATAGTAACGACTTCTAGTTATAGATAAAGCAAATCTAAACCGACAACCTTTTTTGAAGGAAATAGATCACACTATCATAAGAATAACAAGAATTCACAAAAATTAAACCAATTCAGACCTATATCAGTTATAGTTTTGGTATAATATCTTCAACGCTCCTTATGATAATGATACCATAGTAAAATATTTACATTTTGATAAAACAAGTGCAAAAGCGATTTTGTCAAGTCGACACATATACACCTTTGATTAGGTTTCAACTAGTAACTTTTAGTTTATACAGTTTGGTGTATGTTCTTTTAATAACTTTAGATCATATGTTTTTGAGATCAAGTGATTTTTCAAACATTTGTGTTAGCTTTTTCTTATAAAGAAATCATAAATATTCCAAAAATCCTAAAAAGATGTAACATTTCACATTAGTAATCGGTTTTCGCCTAAAATTAGTTTGTAACTAAAATTAGTTCATAAGTAGGGATTAGGACTAACCATTTATCACAAAAATGTTACTTTTGTAGACCTAAAATGATAATAACCACATGTTAAGGATCTATAAATTTTCCTAATGAACAAGGTGTCTTTGCCGTATTTTGAAGTTTTATTTTTAGGGTAAATAAATGTAAAGGAAAGGAAATAACTAAATTATCGTGTTCTCAAGTTTTTTTTTAGAAAGTAAAGTAAAAAAAAAAAAATGATTTGAAGGTAAAGTTTATATATTTTATTCAATAAAACAATCCGGTCATATTTGAGATACTTTTAAAGTAAAATAAATATTTTCCTTTACTTAACTTTCCTTTTATTTATATTACTTTCTTTTCCATTAATTTTAGACTAAAGAACACAGCGATATACAAAATATTATTATTTTTATATATTGACAAACTATTTGTCATTAAAATGATATTGTAGTTTAGTAGACCTAAAATGTCAAGATCCACTTGTTAAGGATCTATGAAATTCATAATGGAAATACTATATGTAATAAAAATTATATTCATTTAACAATTTGACAAAGTATTTGTCATCAAAATGATATTTTAATTTCACTCTTTTACTAGTATATATATATATATATATATATATCTGATTTTGAGATCAAAAGATTATAAATATGTAACGAAATGTTTATTGAAACATCGTTGACAATTATTAGACTAGAACCGTTTCCTATACCAAAAATTTCAATAACCCAAACCTGAATAACTTTTCACTAAATTTTCGTTAAATCGTTTTTTTTTTGTTATAATTCATTAAAACCGATTTTTTGCTCACCACGAGTTTATCTGACCAACATGATCTAACCTAAACAACATAAGCCGAATACAAAGATCCAAAAAAACCGAACCCATTTCTTTACGAAAAACTAGAAAATGTCAATAATTCTAAGTGTTTTTCCAAACATGGAAAACTCGTTGAAATTTTTCTATATTTCCACGAAAATGTAATGAAAATTCATAATTGATTTCACACACTCACAGCCCCCCCTACCCCACCTCCACTTATATATATATATACATACACATCGTGTATGTATATTTTATATCTCATTGCATTTTAAAGTTTTTGTAAAGATTTTGAATTGCAAAAAGAGAGAAATAGTTAAAATGGATAAAGCAATTAACAGACAGAGAATATTGCTTCAACATCTTCAACCTGTTTCTTCTACTCAAAGCCATGAATCTATTATTTCTGTAAGTTTTTCGAGCTTGTTTTCGGATTATTTATCGAATTTGTATGAATTTTTGATTGGTTTTTGTACATTATAAGTCTATTTTTTTCCAGGCTTACGAGCTTATCAAATTGAACATATGAGCTTACATAAGTCATAAGCTCAACTTGATAAGTTTATAAGCCGATTGTATAAGACGAAACAAACATACCCTTAAAAAGTTATTACATTTGTTACATAGATGTATTTAAGGTATCTTTCATACGTTAATGATAATATATACATATTCTGTATATAATAACTTTTTAAACACATATTCTGTATAGAGTAACTTTTTAAACACAGTTCATGAAAAAGTAAGTAGATACGGTAAATTTAAAAAAAAAAAAATTGGCCGGAACACTTAAAAGTGATTATTTGCTATTAAAAATTTAAAAATAGCACTAGGAGTGATAATCTGATTGTGGTGGGTTGTTACTCCCACGTCATCAAAACACCTCACAACCTAGTTGTGATATTTTGGTGGAGTGATAATCCGGTTGTCAAACCTCTTTTTGTTTTGTTTTTTGTTTTATGACCGTTAGAAATTAAAAAAAAATGATCCACAATGGCTCGTTAGCCAGAGTAATAACTATCCAACATGGAGTAATAAGGAGGCACCACCTCGTTCTGGGGTGAGAACGAGGGCCACAACGCCTTCCAGTCCCTGTGCTCTTATATATATCGGATTTATCTTACTTACAACCTGCTCCCAAGTTCCTTAACCGGAAAAACATGACAAATAGACGAAAATGACCATCACCAACATTATTTAATATATTGGATTTATCTTACTTTTTCACTTTTTTGGTGGGTGTTTTCATGAAAAAAGAAAAAAATAGATGAGTGGTGAAGGATGATAGAGCGTTAATAATGTGAACTTTAATTATTGATAAAATATCTAAACTATCATTTAATGTTGACAATAAATAAACTAAGGTATCTGTAGCGTTATAACAAATCAACTTCCGATACTACTTTTATAATACATCAACTTTTCAAATCTGTGTCAATGTGATAAAGGAATAACCTGAGTGGGTAGGGTGGAGTGTTGGACAATGGACATCTGACAAAATGGTTATGGGTTCGAATCCGAACCTATTATGTATCCGTAGCGTAAAGATATGAAAACATTGCATGAGGCTTGGTATTTGTGGCAGGTTAAGTTAGATTCAAAAAACCAGAGATCGGGTTACTCTGCCCAAATTAACTATCTTGGCTTATCAAATATTGTAGATGTTTGAATACATTACATTTGACATGTTTCATATTTATCTTTTAAAATTTTTACTTAATCTTTTACATTCTCTCATTTTCTTTAACTAGGCTTCGAGCTGTTTAGCCGGGGATCGATCAACTGCTTCTGGAGACGATGTTGTCATTGTTGCGTAAGTTTTTCTCTACTGAACTTACAAAAAGAAAGAAAAAAAAATCCGATTTAGCCATATTTTTTAGAATTATACGAAAAGTATATACTATGTGCTATTTCATGTTAATTTGTGTCTAAAACAGTGCTTATCGAACCGCACATTGCAAATCCAAACGCGGAGGTTTTAAGGATACTCTTCCTGATGAGTTACTCTCAACTGTTCTAAAGGTTAGACATGAAAAAGAGAGCATTTTACTATATGTATCATTTTAAGGTTATAATCCATTTTGTTACGTTTAACGTTAAATAGGCAGTAATAGAGAAAACAAATGTAAACCCGAATGAAGTCAGAGATATAGTTGTCGGAACAGTTTTAGCACCAGGTTCACAACGAGCAATTGAATGTAGAATGGCTGCATTATATGCCGGTTTCCCAGGTACCCCTTTTCAAAATTTGTTTTTAACCAATATCTTTTTTATTAACAAATTTCATTCGAATTGATTAAATTTGTGGCGATTTTATAGATATTGTGCCTCTTAGAACAGTGAATAGACAATGTTCATCTGGTCTACAAGCCGTTGCTGATGTGGCTGCTTACATAAAAGCAGGATTTTACGACATAGGTAAAGTAATAAGACACTTTGTTATAATGATATTGTTTATCATAATAATGCAGTTTTGGTAATTGTAACTTTTTTCGCTCTGTTTTGGTCGTTACAAGTTTTTGAACGATTTATTTTGGTCGTTTTTTATTGTAGGTATTGGTGCTGGATTAGAATCAATGACTACTGACCAAATTGGACCTATTCCTATTTCACGAGTGAACGCAAAGGTTAGAATCATTTCCATTGTCGATATCTTTTATAACTTAGAACTAATTATCAATGATTTAAACAAATTACGATATTTATAGGTGGAAAAATTTTCACAAGCAAGAGATTGTCTTCTTCCTATGGGAATTACATCTGAAAACGTGGCCCAACGTTTTGGTGTTACTAGGCAAGAACAAGATCAGGCAGCGGTGAGTTGACTTTTAAAAGTTGATTATTTTGTTTTCTGTTTGAAAACTTTGGTATCAATGTAACCTTGAGAGATTGATGTTTTTAATAGGTCGAATCTCATAGGCGTGCTGCGGTAGCAACTTCATCTGGAAAGTTTAAAGATGAAATTGTTCCGGTTTATACCAGGGTACATTTTTCACCTTTTGATGTCAAACCATTGATTATATTAAAAACAATATTCATTTTGTTATAAATTTTAACATCACCATAGCATCGTCAATTTTGACTTAAAAAACCGGGGCGATTTATTTTGTAGATAGTTGACCCAAAAACCGGAGAGGAAAAATCGGTTATTATATCCGTGGATGACGGTATTAGGCCAAACACGAATATGGCTGATTTAGCGAAACTGAAGCCATCATTTAAAAAGGATGGAACGACAACAGCAGGTATATATGCATTAATTGGTCAAGTTGGGTAACTGGTCAAAAAGGGTTCGGAATATCGATCATTTTTGATATGGGCTAGGTCAAGTTAGATTGACAATCAAACAAGTACATTTTAATTATGATTTAAAAATTATATATTGTTTAAAACTGTTCAATGACCCGTTTGAAATGATTTTTTTGATTTGACCCGTTTGAAATACGACACAACCCATAAGTAAACTTAAAATAACATTATATGACTTATAAACCTGATGAATATTCTTTCGACTAGGGACTGCGAGTCAGATTAGTGACGGTGCAAGTGCAGTCCTCTTAATGAAAAGAAGTGTGGCTCTGAAGAAGGGTCTCCCGATTCTTGGCGTATTTAGGTATGTTTGACTTTTTAATGTTGAGAGAAAAATAAGTAATATTATGATAAAAAGTGGCAATTTTCATAAGACAAATTAAGATTCTTAAAATCAATACATTTACAATAATACTTCATACAGGAGTTTCGAGGTTGTTGGTGTGGATCCTGGTATTATGGGCATCGGTCCAGCTGTTGCAATTCCCATTGCAGTAAAGTCAGCAGGTCTCGAGCTTGATAACATTGATCTTTTTGAAATAAACGAGGTACGAGCTTTCACTTCCTCCTGTTCTCCAAAAACACATTAACCAAAATGTTAATATCATTTTTGATAAATTTGGTTAAACTTACCTACTTACAGGCGTTTGGCTCACAATTTGTATATTGCTGCAAAAAGCTACAACTCGATCCTAAAAAAGTGAATGTTCATGGAGGAGCTATGGCTATTGGACATCCATTAGGATCTACAGGTAACTAACATATGCCGTAAATACCCTTTTTGTATTTGTTCATTTAGAAGCGTTTAGTTCTGATTTTTTTTTTAACCTTAGGGGCTCGTTGCGTTGCAACTTTACTTCATGAGATGAAGCGTCGTGGGAAGGAAGCTCGCTTTGGTGTCGTTTCTATGTGCATAGGTAAGATTTAAATGAAACTTTCTATTATTAAATACTCTATCCGTTTAGCCACTTATCCCTACATCTCTTATAAATAATGATCTTGATGTGTACCAACGTTGCAGGTTCCGGTATGGGGGCTGCCGCAGTGTTTGAAAGAGGAGATTGATTAAACGGCTTATGGGCAATCGGTTAATTACACCCAACGATTATTTATCTATATATGTATATCGAATTATAAAATAAGCATGTGATATGGTAATTTCCCTTAGCCATTTTTTAGTTATCGTGAATGTTATACGTTTCAATTAAAAGATGAGATGTAAACCTTTTGTAGTTTCAACGTAATGCTCATAATTATTGTGATACCATGTCGTAATACATCAGATTACCGAATTAAAAATAGAAATCATTATATGAGAATTTACCTTCACACGCCATTATATAACAATTGGAATTTCGGTATTCGCTCTGGAGGAAGTGGGCATGTTACTATCAGCTTGCCTTTCATGGCCCCTCGAAAAAGTTCCTACAAACCACATATCAAAATAATTAGCTTCTTACCGTTACTCTTTAAACACTCTAAATTTTACTTTTTGTTTACGTAAATAATAAATAGAGTAAATTACATAGATCGTCCCTAAGGTTTATATGGAATTACGGTTATCGTCCCTAAGTTTGAAAAGTTGCATGGATGTTCCCAAAGTTTAGACTAATTACGGATTTCGTCCCTATTTTGGATGTCCGTTTAATTCCACCGTTATTTTAGTCATTTCCCGATCTGATTTTCATTTCAATTCCATTTTCATTTCAATTCCCCCAAATCAATTCCCTTTTTCATTTTCATTTCATTTCAATTTCAATTCAATTCAAATAAACCCAAATGAGATTCATAATCAAAATAGATTCATAATCAAAATCAGATTCAAATAAACCCTAATCAAATTCAAATCAGATTCATAATCAAATAAACCCAAATCAGATTCATAATCAAAATCAAATTCATAATCAAAATCAGATTCAAATAAACCCTAATCAGATTCATCTTGCACTCTTTGCCAAAATCAGATCCAACGGAGCGCTCCGCCCCTGACCACCGTCGCACCACTCCAACACCCATAGATCCATGGCAGTTCAACGCCGGAAACCGTCGAGATTCCGACGCCAGTTTCTGCAGTAGCCGTCAATCCACCGGCGACAATCACCAGCACCGTTGTAGCTGCACATCAGACGGACCTTGGGGTGGGTAAGGGTGGTGGTTCGGTGGTCGTGGTCGGTGGTGGTTCGGTGGTCGTGGTCGGTGGTGGCTCCATTTTTGGTCAAATAGATTTCAGTTTGCAAAAAAAGAGTCTAAATTGATTAATTAAGTGAGATTTTGATGGTGGGATTTTTGTATGGATTTGAAATTGGGTAATGGTGATTTGGGTGATTTGGATTGAAATTAATTTGTTGGTGGTGGTGGGATGAAAGAGAAAGAGAAAGAGAAAGAGAAAAGAGAAAGAGAGAGACTGTAATTTGATTTATTGAGAATGCGAAAAGACCAAAATACCCCTCACGTGTTTAACACGTGAGGGAACCCTAACGGTGAAATTAACGGACGTCCAAATTAGGGACGAAATCCGTAATCAGTCTAAACTTTGGGACCATCCATGCAACTTTTCAAACTTAGGGACGATAACCGTAATTCCATATAAACCTTAGGGACGATCTATGTAATTTACTCTAATAAATAAATAAAAAAACAGAACTTTGATATCATTTTTGCCAAAAAAACTCAAAACTGATTATAAAAACTTTGTACTAACTAAACTTATGACCAAGAAAGAAAATATGAAAGTCGGATAGAGAAATCATACCTCTACAACATCGATAAAATCCTGTTTTCTGTGAAACGTGCCTACCCATTTTGTGTGATCTGCACTCCTGGGATCAGTTAAAGGCAAACATATAAGAAAACTAAAAATCATCGAGAAAATTATATGAACTAAATCAGTAATTGCAAGCTCAGATATTTCACAACAATTTTAAGTGCGACATTATTTGAGTTATAAGTAGAACGTAATAACCTGATCGATTTAACTCAACTCGATTATCAATGCTAAAATATAACTAACAATATTAATCATTAATCGACTCTATACTTTAGAACCCGACAAGACTTGACACGACGTTTTCAAGCTCAACTTAACTCGACTTGGTCGAATAGTATGGTGATAATGTATAATATTAACAGATATTTAAGTACTCGAGCTCGACTCGAAATGCTACTACTACTCAACATTAAACCGAGCCGATTTCGATAAAACAATCAAAAAAGACTAAAACTTTACCCTGAATCCATCTTCATATGATGAGCATTGAAGAAAAAAACAATGGAAGGAATCAAAGTAACATCAAAATACTTCAAATAAACCTCAATTTCCTTCGATTCAACATCAACTAATGCAATATTTGCCATATTCGATACTTCTACCATTGATCTCGATAACTGCAGATTATCAATTTCAATAAAAAAATAAAAAATAAAAATAAAAATAAAAAAAACTAGAAATTGAATAATTTGAGTGATTACGATATCATCGAGCTGTAAACAAACGAAATCTGATGATTTGCCGAATCGGAGAACGAGTAATTTGTCGATTGTGTTTTTGATTAGGGAATCGATTTCTTCTTTTTTAGTTAGGGTTCTTAGCATGTAGCTCATTTTTTTCCCCAAATTTCTTTTCCAGGTAATATTTTTCGTGTTTGTTTTTCGAACTTTTTTTTATGACCATCTCAAGATGTTTATGACCCAAATGTGTTAGTTTTAGTTTAAGCTTATTTTTCGATTTACTAAATTGTAAAACCGGCTTTTCCAAATTATTTGTTGTTTAAAGCCGATGTAAGCTAAAATATATTGGATTGTTAGTAGTTCGGTACCGGATTTATATGTGTTGATTTGATATAATTTTGGTATTGGTTACTCGGTCAAGTAGTATCAAACATTTTTATTGAATATAATCAGTATTGGTGAATGAATATCGATTTTAAAAAAAATAAAAAACTACGTTCGTAAACTTTTTGTTCGATTGGTATTGATTGATACCGATACTGATACTAACCGAGTCTATAAACTTGTCACATTGTAAGAATGGACTTGTGAAAATAAGTTAAAACAAAAATATTTATTGAATTATACTTTTATAAACTTGTAGACTTTAAAATCAAATATTTTAGACATAAACACTTATTATATTATATTATATTATATATATATATATATATATATATATATATATATATATATATATATATATATATATATATATATAGAGAGTTGGTTTCATTTAAGAACCATGTAATTATTTAGAAACCATTAGGAACCATTTTTAGGTAAGGTGGCAATTTTGTAATTAAACTCAAGGTGGCAATTTTGTAATTAAGTCAAAATTGAGAGCCAAATTGGAAATCAATTAAAACCACTTTAAAATCCTAATTAACTTTAAATTAACATATCTAGAGTATAACTAGGTTTTAGGAAAAACTAAATACACCATTAGAACAAGCATTTAATTATCTTTCCAACGAGCACCCACTTGATATACTTTTGACGACTTTTTTTTTTTTTTTTTTTTACAGTGAGTTTCGGTATATACACTAGTGTATATACTAAATATTCACCAGTGTATATACTAATTCACAAAAAACACATCTGAACCATATATATAGTGTATACACTATATTCACTAATGTATAGTTATACACTAGTGTATTTATACACTACAGTAGTGTATTTATACACTAGTGTATACACTATATTCACTAATGTATAGTTATACACTAGTGTATTTATACAATATACACTAGTGTATACACTATATTTACTAATGTATAAGATTTATTCTCTATTGAATACATGGTATTCACTGGTGTATATTGTATATTCACTTGTGTATATTGCGTATTCACTGGTGTATATTGTATATTCACTTGTGTATATATATATTGTATATTCACTTTTGTATATTGCGTATTCACAATTAAAAGGAAATTAATATAAAGATTCGTATACATTAGTGAATATAGTGTATACACTAGTGTATAGTGTATATGGTTTAGATGTGTTTTTGGTGAATTAGTATATACACTGGTGAATATTTAGTATATACACTAGTGTATATACCGAAACTCACTAAAAAAAAAAAAAAAAAAAAGTCGTCAAAAGTATATCAAGTGGGTGCTCGTTGGAAAGATAATTAAATGCTTGTTTTAATGGTGTATTTAGTTTTTCCTAAAACCTAGTTATACTCTAGATATGTTAATTTAAAGTTAATTAGTATTTTAAAGTGGGTTTTAATTGATTTCCAATTTGGGGATTTGACTTAATTACAAAATTGCCACCTTGCCTAAAAATGGTTTCTAATGGTTCCTAAATAATTGATGGTTCCTAAATGAACCCACCTCTATATATATATATATATATATATATATATATATATATATATATATATATATATATATATATATATATATATATATATATATATATATATATATATATATATATATATATATATATATATATATAGGGGTAAGTGAATATGGGGCTGTTACACATATAAGCTTACATGCGAAACTCATTAAAAACTATGTCATTTTGTGGTTTAAATGTTTTTCAACGCTTGATTTGTCTTATATTCATCAAGGGAGAGGTGATCCCCAAAATGCAGGGGATCATTGTTTATTATGAAGAAGTTATAAAAAGTAACTTCGATAGATGCCCAGTGATGACAAAAAAACTTATATTTTTGAAAGACACGATTAATGAAGAAAAAGATGTGAATCGATAAAAATTTGTAAAGTTAGTTTAATAAATATGATTAAAATTTTATAGATTTGAAGAATTTTAACAAAACGACATATTTTTTGATGAGTTTTGCATGTAAGCTTACATGTGTAACAGCCTCATATTCATTTTTCCCATATATATATATATATATATATATAGAATTTTTGAAACCGAAGTTAGAAATAGTGAAACAGACAAGTAGCTACTCTAAGCAGTTAGGTTGTCTTCTTAAATTTTTGTTTATTTTCTACCTTTACTTTTTTTATGTTGTGAACCAATATGTCTACTTATTCATTTCAGTTGATCGTTAATTTTTAGTTTAAGTCTTTCATGTTTTTGTTACTTTTTTCTTTTTTCAGCTATTTCGTTTAACCTCTCTATCTTCGTTATTCTATTAATAAAGTAGCTATATCTTTCTTTTGATTATTTGTTGATTCTTTCTTTTTTAGTAACGCTATGTAATAGGGTGTATATAAATTCATTTGATTTATTTTTAGTTTTTTGTTTAAGCCTAATAATTTTGGGCTAATTTTTTTTTCTTCTTTTTTTTGGATTACGCTAATTAATAAAGTAGTTACGTATTAATTTTGATTACTTAATTATTTTGGGGTTAGTTTATTTCTGGATTATGTTATTTACTTTTTCTTTTTTGATTAGGTTATTTAACATTTCTTTTTCGTGTAACGTTATTAAATAAAACAACAACATTTTCATTTGTATTTCTTTTACATATTCGATTGTATAAAGATGGAAAAAAAATTTCTATTTGCTTCCACAACTAATTTTTGGATAAAGTTTTGTCCCACGGCATTAGTCGTTAAATTTTTTTAACAAAATAACATTAATTTTGGGTTTATATTATAACTAGCTTATTGACCCGCCTATTACGTGGAGAATCATATTAAAAAAATATATAATGTTAACAAAGAACATATAATTTATATAAAAAGATTACTAGAAAACTATTAGTCATGTAGACAAAATAATTATGTTAGCAATTGGATAGTTTAAAAAACAAAATTTACTATGTAATTCGTAAAAAACCTTATTAAAAATAAAATAATTATAATATATAAAAAAAACTAAAAATATTGTGTAAATAGGATGAAAAAAGAAAACAGAATATTTTTTTATATGATATGTTTTCCGTTTATATGCAAAACACTTGTAAAACAATAAAATAATTTTATTTTCTTTTTATAATATATAAAAAAAACTAAAAATATTGGATAAATAGGACAAAAAAAACATAAGATTTTTTATATCATATGTTTTCGGTTTATATGCAAAACACCCGTAAAACAATAAAATAATTTTAGTTTCTTTTTATACTAAAAATGTGTACGTGTGTGAAGAAAAAAATATGTTTTGTATTTTTTAAAATTAATTTAAAATACAAGTGTTATATTATTTAAAGTAGAAAGGTTAATTAATTTTATTTAATTATTACTATTTAAAACAAGGGTTAAATTATTTAAAGTAAAGGGGTTTAAAATGAAATTATTAATGATGACATCATCAAAATGATCTAACGATTCATATTAAAGTTAGATTTCCATCTAATGGTTCTTACTTTGCCAAGTGGCATTTTAGGTCTCTCTTTTATTATATGTGGCATTTTAGGGCTCTCTTTTATTATATATTAAGATTAAGATAATATAACCCTCAATTATGTTAGGACAATTATAGCTGTGATAAAAAATTATTTAAACCAATAAATTACATATATATAATCTTTAAATAGAACAATAATCATGGTCAAGATTACTACTATTTTGCTTAAAAGATAACAATCATTTGTATTATATTATCAAGAGTTAATTACTAAATTGTCCCTATGGCTTGCCGAAAATTATGGATTTCGTCTTTAAGTTTAAAAAGTTGCATAAATTGTCCAAGTTTTGAAATTAATTACGCTTTTCGTCCCTAATTTCTAATTTGTACCCGTAATTTAGGGACCGAAACCGTAATTGAGGACAAACTTTAGGGACGAAATCCGTAATTAGAGCAAATCGTAATGACGAAAAAGGTAATTAGTTTCTAAAAGTGGATGACTTATGTAACTTTTTAAACTTAGAGACGAAATTTGTAATTTAAAATAAACGTTATGGACGATTTTTATAATTAACTCTATTATCAATTTACTTATTTACCATATATTACTCAAATCTCTTTTATACAAGGGAGAATATAAAACATTGCAAAACCTTAAAAAAAAAAACCATGGCGATGGAACTCAAAGCTGAGCTTCCAAATAACCAAGTACAATTCGAAATACTACCAAGACTTTCGATCAAGTCTTTAGCTTGTTTTATGTGTGTTAGCAAACAATGGAAATCGTCTCCGCTTGGTATAATGCTATTCGAGATACTACCAAGACTTCCACTCAAAGTCGTAGCAGTAGCTCGCTTTATGTTAGTTTGCAAACAATGGAAATCTTTTCTATCGAGGCCTGAGTTTGCTAGGTTGCATCTTCGCCATGAAAGCCGTTATAAACTACTATTACTTGACCAACACGCACACTGTGAAGCCCTCAACCTTGGTTCAACTACCATTCGACGTTCTATATTCCCTAATCATTATTAGTGTTAAGTATAATTTTGTTAGTTTTTCAGTGATATGGTTCAGACTACGTATTACGATGAAGTTTATATATTTATTTATTTAATTTAATTGTAATACAGTTTACGTTTACATTTTACATTTTGTCTTCAGCGAGCCTTGAACCCTCATACCACTATGTTAGAACGCCTTTGGTTACATATCTATCTAAATATAGAACAAACAAATAGTAATTTCGAAGTGGCAAAATATTTAATTTTATTGATGACGACAAGATTGATGAGTTGATAAAGTTAACCTGCATTGCCTTGTTTTATTTGATGATGAAAAACTCAGCACATGTATGCCTCTTGTCCCTCTGACATTAACTCGGCCTGTAATAAAACAAAAGTTTTGACCCGTTACCCAACTTGCACACTTTCATATAAACGAACATATATTTCAAAATGTTTATCTACCAAGGTTTGAACTTAAGACCTTATATTTCCCGACATTCACTATCACCTAGTGTTCTAAAATGTTTATCTACGAAGGTTTGAACTTAAGACCTTTATGAAATCATCAAGACTACTCATGACTCTTGTTTTGTCCTTTATCAGTGTTCTTTATAACGACGGTTCATGCGCGCCTAGGCTCGTTACCACTAAGCCAATGAAGCCTTCATTATAACTCGGTAATGAAACCATTCCACATACAAAGAAAGAAAATATGAAGGAAAATCTTTTATATACATTGAAGATACGTATACAAATCATACGTTTTTTTTCAACGCAACCCTAAAGACACCATGGCGATTAAACTCATGGCTGCTGAGATTCTTCTAAATTTAGTACTATTTGAAATGGTACCAAGACTTCCAATCAAGTCTGTAGCTCGTTTCATGAGTGTTTGCAAACAATGGAAATCTTTCCTTTCGATGCTTTGTATATAGTGCTATTCGAGATACTACCAAGACTCCCACTCAAAGTCATAGTTTGCTTTATGTTAGTTTGCAAACAATGGAAATCTTTTCTATCGACACCTGAGTTTGCTAGGTTGCATCTTCGCCTTGTAAGCCGCTATAAACTACTCTTACAACGCAAGCCCACGTACTATTCGTAAGATTGATTGCAAAGCCCCCAATTCAATTACTAATCGACGTTTTGGAAACAATGGTGTGTTTATATTAGCAAGTTTGGATGGATTGGTTTGTTTAGCCTCACAGAAAACACAAGAGCTGGCATTTTGGAATCCGTTGACGGGTGCTTGCAAGATGTTGCCTAGGTTCAGTGATCGTTGGTTATATAAGCCCTCTATCGATACTATTGGTTTATTTAACGATTCTTCTAACGATTACAAGCTTCTATATATAGCTTCAGGAGGTGCTTTGGGGGCTTTTATCTATTCCCTAAGATTGGATTCATGGAGAAAACTAGAATGTTCACAAACACATAAACGACCGGTTTTCTGTGTCCGTTAAAAAAATTATGCTTGTTCGGTAATATTTGTTTGGTAAAAGGCTATAAACAGAAACGGATTGAATCTAATGAATTACATTAATAAAGTAAACAAATTCAAACAGTAAACAAACAACTTATCGAACCAAGACATTTGTTCATATTCGTTTAATTTATTATAGTAAACGGACAAGAAACCGTCTTCATCCCAAAACGACACTTTTTTCAGAATTCAAATATTTTCTTGAAAAGTGATTGTCAACGGTTGCAATTTTACCCAAGCAAAAACTGCCTCAAATTTATACACGATAGACATATAAAGTTCAATGCAGGGGAATTCAAATACAATAAAATCCAAATATTTCATGAAATACTTCCACATAAATGGCGATGTAAACAAGCACATAAAAACAGAAAACCGTAAGGGTTTTCAAATGTTAACAAGATAACAATTTTCTTCACTTACTCTTCTCTTTCTCTAAACGAAAACTGTGCATACGATGCGGATTTCAAATTCAAATTCAATTTCGCTGATTTACCCTCCAACTTGTGCTGGGAAAGCGAGAACGAGAGTTGGGGAAATGGATGGTGTCAGTTTACTTTTATCTGCATAGAACTCGAACAATATAAAAGGTGGCAAGTTTTAACCCATTTACTTATGAACGGGTCGTTTCAGATTATATTTTTAGTTTTATCTCTTACGGGTAAAACTGTTTAAATGAAAAAAGTAGATTGTTATAAAAAAAATTGAAATCAAACTTGACACACTGTCTAATAAAAACTATTTTTTTAGGAAAACTACCGTTTTCATATTTTCCCGTTTGACCCGTTACCCAACCCACCCAACCATCCTACTTTGCCACCTTTAAATAAAAGCATGAAAAGACTACCAGATTCTTCTGCTTCTTCATGACTGATCTTCATCTGATCTGTATCGAGTCAACCTTCGTCTACGTCTTCTCGGGTTCTCGGAAGGCCGATCTTCATCATTAGCATCCACCAAATCCAATGCAAACGGATCACCATCATCCTCTTCATCATCATCATCATCATTATCGTCATCTTGTAAACCCAATAAACTTTCCCCCCACATAAGCCGCCGTCGACGGCGGCGGTGTCTTGTTGGAAGCCTAGCCACTCTACGGTCAGCAGGCGGCGTTTCCATCGACCCAATCATTTGAAACAAGAAAAATGCCGTCCACCAGTGTCCATTGTTGTGTCCATTATGATTTTCGCTAGGTGTTCTATTATCTCCGTTCTCAACAGCATAATCACCAAAAACAACTGCACCTGGCATTGCCGACCGAATCGCACTAACAATATCGCCGTATTCTCTCTGGTGCTCCATACGCCTCCAAGCTCTTTCACGGGTCGGATCAACATCAGATGGGCGGGCACTAGGGTGGGCACGCCTAGCGTGTATTCTTAGCTCACTGTATGTCCCAGAAAACGTACATGATTCTTGAGAACAATTACGGTGTTTTAAATTCAAATATTGTCTAGCTTCTTCAACCACCTCCCACCCCGCGACACTTCCCCGACACAAAGGGCATTTTAGACAATTCTTCGAACTCAAACTTGATGTGTCATTGTTGGGTTCAACTGATTCGTGGTTGTCATTATCACTGTTTTTAGATACGAGTTTTTTGAATCGGTCTAGGCAATTTGAATGCCGGTAACTTGTATCACATATGAAAGATTTACAGCCTTTTTCGTGAGAATTGCAGAGGATAAGAACGGCGTTGTGGGGATGGTCCATACATATAGGGCAAGAAATTTCGTCCCATTCTTTGTGGAGTGCTTTGATTTCTGCATCATTTGGGGTTTTTCTTTTTCTAGTCGTCATCTACTCCGCTGTAACACGTTACTTAAAATATAGAATGAGTAGATAACAATTAATTCACCATAACCAAATACAGATAATACAAAAATACAAACTCAATTTCGACCCATTTACTTATGACAGGGTCCATTCATGTTATGTTTTATCTCTACATGTCAAGCTTGTAAACAGGTCGAAAACCGTCTGAAGAGGTATTTTTAATGCATGTAACGTCATAAACAATAAACTATTTGTAATCATGTTTAACAAACTAATTATTTAATAATAAATAAATAAATAATGTTGTTGCAAATTAAATTATGCTTTCTAAAGGTTAAAGTGTTATTATAACCTAAAAGTTAATAAACTACTATCAAGTTGCACACTGTATTAGTAATTAACTACATAAACAAACAAAAAAAAAGGAATCTGGAAAGAACGAAAAGTTTATGTTTACGGAAATGCAAAAATGAACAGGATATCTAACAATGAAAACAAATGATGTACAAGATCACACAAATTAGAGTTTGAAACATGACTCTTTCGATTTATATCTAAACTCACCAACCAAATGCAATCTGAAAACAGCTATTATAAGAATCTTTACGGATTGATCAGAACTATCACGTTCACTTCATCGTCCAAAGCATCATATAATTACTTGTATAACCATCGAACATAAACAGCCGTGAAACTGAAGAAAAATAAAGGTTTTAAATTTCTCTTTAATCACAAAAAACGGCCTGCGGTATTACCGCATAGCAGAAAGCAATATTCATATTCATATTCATAATAAAAAGCTATATCAAGGTTTCCAAATTTCTATGTACACGAACTGTCTGGCAATTAAACCGCTTACAAAAGTAATACTTAGGCGGTGTTATTTGTTTCGGCTTATCTTTCATAAGACCCTTTTTCCGGCTTATTTTGTAGCTTATGAGCTTTCTGTTTTTAAGTCATAATAAGCCCATAAGCCACAAATTAGGCCAGAGCCACAAATTAGGCCAGATAAAACGGCTTGTAAAAAATAAGCTAATAAGCCGAAGGAACATAAGCTAAAACATACACCCCGTAAAACTAGTTAGGAAACCCCTTAAGCAATGCTACTAGTCTTATCAACACCAAAATGTTAACTTTCATCCTATCACTCCACAATTCGCTTTCAAAAACGAAAAATCTCGGTATCAAACGACACACCTTCGAGTCTAAACCCCTAATTACATAAGTCTCATTAACACACATTATGCAACTTTTTAGCTCTAAATGAAGAAAAACAAGCTCAAATTCACTACTCCAACAGATCGATTAACACCGTAAACTATAACAATTCATCTAACAAACAAAAAAAACCTAACCCTAGAAACAATTTCAATTTGCGCAAAAGTTTACTAATTTCTTTACAATCACCACCATAATTGCACATAAACATGATCAATTATCAACAATCCTCAACAATTACACAAATTAAAATTAAATATTAAAATAATCGTGAATTAAAGGTACAAAAAACATGGATTTGCAAAATTACAATTGAATTAGGTCATCGATTCTTCATGTATGCGTGTTCGATTGGAGAATTTGGGGGAAATTTTGAAGAAAAATTATATGAATTTTTTAGGTCAATTTTTGAGCGATGAGAAATTGGGGAAGAATAGAATATTGGAAGATATATGGAGTTACAAATGGTGTTATCATAATTTTATATTTTGGGGGTGTTTGTGTAAGGGGCTTATTTTTTAGGCTTAGGCTTATGTTTTATAAGTAGCTTATGGCTTATGAAATATAAGTTTTTAAATTTTTATGAATTGTTTGGAGTAGCTTATGAGCTTAATAGGTTATGACAAGGTAAAAATGTTTGATAAGCTCATAAGCCACACAAAAGGAGCTTATGAAAACTCCCTTACATAAGCTCATAAGCCTAAGCTAATAAGCTCAAACAAACACTTAAAATGGGCTTATCTATCTTACATAAGCTAATAAGCTAATAAGCCCCTTCTATAAGCTATAACAAACACCCCCTTTATAAATATAAAGGGATGTTTGTCCGAGCTTATATAGGGGCTTATCGTTATTGATATTTTCGCTTATGTTTTATAAGCTCAGATTTTTCGGCTTATATAATTGTTTATGGGCTTATTAATGTGTATTATAAACCATCCTAAAATATGATTTTTCAATAAGCTATAAGCTTCTTGTAAACAAACCATCCTAAAGCTATGAAACATAAGCAAATATATCAATAAGCTATAAGCTTCTTGTAAACAAACCATCCTAAAATATGATTTTCAATCAAAAGATGTTTAATAAGATGCATAAATAAAAGATAGTGTATAAATATGAAAAGTATTTCATTTCACATATTGAATATTTGTATACATGATAATAATATGTGTAGCTTTTTCTTATAACACATAAAAAGCATGTTATCATGTTTCTACTATTTTTAAATTAATTATTATTTTGAGTAATGTGTTTTATTTTTGTAAAAATAATAATGTGTTTTAGTTTTTTGTTTGTTTTGTCGAATTATAGTTTTCATTCTAACTTGAGGTCGGTCAAGTTGCTTACGGTCATCAATGTTGGTTTTGTTGAGGTTGTAGGGATAGATGTGTTTATTGAGGTGTTTTGTAAAAGTCATGGTGATAGGTGGTTTGTCGAGGGTCTGGGTGTAAATGATTTACGATCAAGATCGTGGTGATATATGGTTATAGATAGTTTAAAGATGTAGTTCGTTTCAAATAAGTGGACTCGTGTTTTGCTTTTTGTTGTCTCGGCAGACAATAGTCTATATGATGGTCTAAAAATATGTATTTCTTTTATGTTAACTTCTTTTAGTATCAGCATACCACTTCTAGTTTGATATTTGCACCCATTTTAATCGTATCGAATAATGCCCTTAAGTGGTTTAGTGTTGTGATGGGGTTGGAAGGCGGAAAGTTCTCATTTGAATGTTTGAATCTTTCTAATGTCGATGTAAAAGTCGTTTGAATAATTGTTAAGCTTAGTTTCATTTTGGTCAGAACTATTGATTAGAGTCACTTAAAATTTCTAGTGTCTTGCTAATTTTAATACATATTTATATATCGTCTTCCTTACGTCTTACTAATGGAATAAAATACCTAGTTAATGGTAATCTAATTTGAAATCTTCCAAATAAGCTCCATTTTTGGCAACCCTAGTTATTAATAACGTTGTAGGATCATGATGTGTAGGCTTTATATCTATATTAATTTTGTGGGGTTTACCAAAGAAAGCATATAGGTAAGTAAATTATAGTTCTTTGCTAATCGGGTTGTTTTTTAATAATATTTGGTGGTTCAAAAAAAACAAAAAAACAAAAAAAAAGTAAATTATAGTTATAGAGTTTCATAATTGTCATGTATTATTTACTTTTGTGTGAAAGGTAGAGGCCCAAAAGGTTTGGGCCTTCAAACCTTCAATCGTTCACCCATATGCACACAACAAAATCTGCCCATTATATAAAAATCCTACAATAATGTATAACGTTACATGTAAGCTAAGAAAACTTTAGAAATATTATTCATATATGTGTATGAAGCTCTTTAGCATAGAGAGGATGCCTCGAGAAGGAAGCTTGTATTACGAGTTTTTATTTCCAAATATTGATTGCAAAAGAAGGAAAATCGGTCACATTAAAATTATCGTATGGGGAGGTCCATTTGGTATCCAAAAATTTGCTCAGCAACATTCGGACAAGTGGGGAATGTTGGGATATAAATCTAGATATTTTAAAGTAATTGATTCGTGCATTCATAATCAAATACTTGTCCTTTTTCCCCTTGATATAGAGAAATCGTGTATTTGAAGTCCTATATGGCTCCAAGATCACTGTCACATCTCGAAATTCAAGTTTTCTTAAAGTCTTAATATAAGTTTGGAATACGAACAACTTCTATCGAGATTGTTTACCGACTCATTTTGAGAATCATCGTTCCCTAAAGAATCCCACGACCCTTTTCACATGTGTGGTTCGATAGAAGTTAAATCCATTCACCTACTTATGTTTGTAATAGTGTATTGTTATGCATTATGAGTCCAATATGACCTCTAGGGTCTCCGGTATATTTATTATAAATTATTGTAGATTATATGTAAAAATTGTAACATGTATATCAATAAATAAAAATTCGTTTGGCAAATTTTCATTTTCATATTACTAAAATACAATTAGGTATAGTTTTACGGTTTTGCATTGATATTCTTTAAGTTATATATTTTTTTCATTTGTATCATGGATCAGATTAGCTGACATACATATATAAACACCGGTATGGACAAGATATGAGTTACGAATGGTAAAACAACTTATGCATTTATAGAAGGTTGAATTAGACAAGGACAAAATTCATGAGTTAGCCGATGTGTATATTGATCAATTGGAGCACAAGAAATGCGGAAAAAAGAACATAGATGATGTCATCGCTAGTAGGAATGTAGATTTGATCATCATCATCCAAACTTGTCGGATTGATTTTCTGACACGAAATTGGACGAAAATTGCATGGTTGATGTAAACGGGCTAACGATCAAGATTTCCTGCTTCGCCGGAAAATTTTCATATGTTAGCCATTTAGGATCGTTTAGGGGGTCTAATTGGCATTTTTCTATTTTTCGGGGTTTATTTTATGTTTATTTTTAAGTTTTTTTTAAAGTTTTTTTTTCCTTTTTTCTTTTTGTTATCAATTAAGGAATTTTAGGGTTTATTTCCTTTTCATATTAGAATTCCATTATCTTCTTTTCATTTGTACCACATAAAAACATGGATTAAGGTTTGTTATCATTCAGTTTTTATTAATAAGAAAATCGACTTTCAGTCAAAATCCATTTTAAGATTTATTTATATTTCTGTTCTGCGTCAGAATTACATTAACATACAAAAAACAACAATTTCATATATATCATCTCCACGAATTTACATTTACATTCATTTTCAATTATCAACTTTTACTTTGCAATAAATCATTGTGTGCGTGTTTTTTTTTTTTTTTTTTTTTCTCATTCGATATGTTTGAAAGTCAGGACAAAAAAACCATCTGCGAAATCTTGTAAGCATATCAGTGAGATCAACTACGCTAGCATTACTTTCTAAAAACGCTTCGGCTTTTTTTTAAAATCGCTTCACTCCATTGATAACGGGTAACATAGTTCATTTTTGACTGTCAACACAAATTTGTTTGTCATTTAACTCGGTCGATCCATTTTAACTAAGTTTTGAAGTTTGACTCGTTAGAGATATAACGCATCCCCACTAGACCATTTTTTGTCTTTGATTTCTGAAATCGTTTCCAAGTCTAAGTGTCTAACATACTTTATGCATTATGGGTTGTGTTACACTGATAAGTAATTAGTTTAATCACATATTTATTTTGTTTAGTAAAGAGCATATTTCCATGTTGGTAACTTATTCTCAAATATATATATATATATATATATATTCTATTATAGTTTTTTAATAGATATATAGAATTTGAAGGACCCATGTGAATTTGGTATCATTTTTATTTTTGCACCTCATGTTCTTTTGTCCAATAAACATCTTTCCATATGCAAAAAAGAAAAAAATGTATAAATTATAATTTACTTTCACCCCCTTAACAATAGAATTCACCAGAGTGTCCCTTTTAGTTATGATATTGTCAATTTCAGACCTTGTAAAAACTATCTAATTGTTGAAACTAGTACAAAGTTTGGTCTACTTTGAGTTTTATATTTCTCTATTTATATTTATAACATTGGTTTCGTGAGGTATAGTTTGGAATAAAACAATCAACTATTAATTTGTTGTTACCGGTTTGATTTTGATTAAAATATATTTGGTTACAAATAAATCCTTAACTAAATACAAATTTCCGTTTTATTTATCTAGGGAAAATAAAAGAACCAAACTTAGAATAAGTTTGAAATAACTTTTTTCTATATTTTGATATTGGTATTTTAATAAATCAAAATTTGAACTAAATATATGTTCGGGTGGTTGGATCGAAACTAAGAACATATAATATCGATATATTGACACTGTCTCAAAAAATATATTTATTTCTATATAATTTGGTCATTAATTAAACTTTTTTACTTCTGATTAGATATAACTTTTTTTTTTTTTTTGAACGACAATGTTACTGATTCGGGGCCACAGTGACATCCAATTGGGCAATATGCAATCCACAAATCTTACAACAAAGTTAGTTATCTCCTAATATTCACCTAAGGAGGAAACACAAGAGGAAGACTCGAACCTGAAATCTCCCCTAGTAGTGAACCATCTCCTAGCAATGAGTCAAATCTCATTGATTGATTAGATATAATTAGTTGTAATATTTTATGGGTTTTTCTAACTTGTGCCCTAGGGGCACATGTTAACACCATTTTTAAATATTAAAAGTACAATCAAAAGTATCAAAAGTTAAGAAATCATTAAAAAATGGTACTTTTTGATACTTTTAATTTTAATTTTAATATTTAAAAATGATGTTAACATGTGCCCCTAGGGCACAAGTTAGAAAAACCCATATTTTATATATAAAGCTAAAAATTAACATTAAACAATTAGAAAGAGCATAAACACCACATGATTGGCTAATAAGTAAAACAATCACACAAACATTTCCCACATCCTTGCCTTGTTGTCCCTCTTGACCATCTTTCATTTCATAAAGTCCCTCACTTGTCTTATCTAAAACTTACAATTTTTTTTCTTCAAAAAAATATTAAATATTTCACTTGATACATATAAATTAATATATCTAAATGTTACTTAAACATTGTAAATGCCTATAAATTAGAAAGAAAAAAGAAATTGATAGCTTCAATCATAATTTCATAAGATAACTTAATTGATATTATTACTTTAAAAATTAAGACATGTCAAACATGTAAAGTAGATAAATTATGATACTTAAAATTAAGTAGAATAATTTGAAAGTTACTGATAGACTTCTAGCATGTCGATATATATGTTAGTCGATTTATTAGATAGTCTATGGAATTAAATCTTTTAAGAGACAAAAAATGTAAATAACTCTTTGTATGTTATAGATATCTTTCTAAAAAAATTGCAATTTGTTTTAAACGATCAATTTATCATATAGTTTTTATAATCAAAATTAAAACAATAGATATTTATAAAAAGGATTTTAATATAAATGTGGGTATGTTTGCCAACAACTTTTTAAAAAAAATTTAGAAGCTTGGGCTTTTAATTTTAAGAAAAATAAGCTACATAAAATAAAATAAAATAAAAATTATTTAGTTAGTAGAGATTTAGCTTTTAGAAAGGAAAAACCTCCAACTTCCATCTCGTAACTCTAGCTTCAGTTTTTAGCTACAACTAGTTGCACTAAATATATAAGCGTTAGACGAGAAACCTAACTGAACCAAGTTCACCAACAATTAAAACTTCACATTTTTCACCTTTAAAGCTTTGTTAATCGACAACTTTTTATTTTCTAGAATAAGTTACACAAATGACCTGACATATATTCCAAACTTATGGTTTTCCATAAAATAATACATATACAACACTTATAATACACAACGTTATTTTCTTTGGGGGATATTTGAATTCACGATGGGAACTAAACAAAAATTGAGGTCATGGGTTCAAATCGTGAAAACGTGTCATTTGTTTGTTTTATTACGCATATTAGGGTAGAGATATATAACGTTATAAGGAAATTAGATTACATATAATGGGATTTAAATTACAATAACTTTAGTAGAAATTACCATTCCAGAAAATAAATAAATACAAATCATCATACTAGAAAATAAATAAATATAAGGTGTAATTTGAATAAACATTATGATAAGGGGAAACTATTGATGAAAGAAAACCGTAAGAGTGATGAATAAAATCATAAAAATATAACCGACGACTTTAATTTAAATCATAAAAAACAGAAGTTATATGATTCTAATCTACCATAAGTTTAGGCTCAAATAACTTTGTCAAATTTACTTTAACACTCTTTGTATATACGTCATAAAATATGTCACCACAAATCGTATAATCAAACAAATGTCTGTTTCCAAACGCCATAGTTTAAGCATCAACATATCATTCACTTCAATTCTATGTTACACATAAAATAGTTCACTATGAAGCTATTATCAAGGGCTATACAACAATATAAAATATTATAAAGGGATTATCTATCATGTATCATTTATTAATATTAAAAGTACCATATTTTCTAGAAAATCTCAGAAACCAAAAAGAAAATGTTACTTTTATGGTACTTTTAATATTAATAAATGATTGTTATCATGTGCCTAACACATGATAGAAAATCTCTATTATAAATATTATTTATGCAATTAAATGTGTTCAAAGTTATAATAATTACTATTTTTTTTAAAAGTTTGAGATACATCTTTCATGTTGATAACAAGTGACAACGAAATTAGTGACGTACCTATAGTGACTAAAAGTGACAACTCAAAATTTTGTTAGTGACAAAATACGAGTCGTTATTAAAGACCATTTTTCTCGTAGTGCAAATGAGATTTAAAAGAATTGAATATTAATTTTCTACTTTTTTTTTTCTTTTTTACTTTTAACTAATATATATCTCTTGGGCATCTATACATAGGAATATTGATCCTTGGCATCACACACACACACACAAAAACAACACAGCTAGATTTCCATTGTGCTGTCTGTTTGACTGATATATTGTCCCACCTCTCTATTATTCTTTTATTTTTATATTTTTTTCTTTTTAATATACAATTAAATTCACTAAAATATAACTTTTACTCCATTAAAAGTTGAATCAATTCGGTTTTATTTTTATCTTTTAACTTGTCAAATAAGTAAATAACAAAAAAATTAGCAAGAATGTTAATGATTCAACCCGATTGCTTTATATTCATTAAAAAATAACTTGTTTGAACATATTATTGTAATCGACTACTTCGTTTTACCACCTCTAGTCATTTAAAGAAAATTAGACCCGTAATCATATTTTACATATCTTTATACCCTCATATTAACAAAACTTATAAAAATCTACAAATATTAAATTAATTATACCATTGAATAAGTTATCATTATATATAATTAATTAGCATAAAAACTTATCTCTGATTAATTATACTATTCTAATCAAAATCATTGAGGACACCATGTTCGTACTTCTTTATTAAAGCTTAAACACACATGAACAGATCTTACAATGCCTCTTCAAGGTGGCACTTAAACCACCACCATAAGTCGGATTACGAGTGTTTTGTAAACTCGATGAAGATGAAGAAAGACGATATAGCTCGAGGGTTGAAGCTAGGTGGTACTCAAAAGAAAGATGACATTGTGGTTCGTGTTGGAAAAAAGGTTTTACCCGTCAATGAAACAAAATCGTCGTCCTCAAAAACCCCAACCCCAACCCTGACTCCAAACTTAAGTTTTGATCTCAAGAAAGAAAAAGGAGATAGAACGAAAACGATTTCTAGAATGAAAGAATTGTTGAGATGGGCTGCTACAAATGCAAAATCAGAAAAGGGTGGGAAATACATTGCTAGAAAGGTTTGTTTTTATTCGGTGTGGTTTTGATTATTGTTTAACAAAATGGTTATAGTTTTGGTTCAGTTCAAAATCAAAACTGAACCATTTTAAAACGACATATTTTAGACTTACTAGTAAAAAACTTGTTGATTATGTTTTTTGTTTGTATTTTTATTTTATTATAGAAAACTTGTTTTAATTTTGTTTGTTAATATCTTAGGTGTCACAATTTAGAAACCGAGCGACACATAAAACATCAAAAGATGACGATCAAATGACCAACGACTCTCCAAAGATTAGTTTTAGATGGGAAGTAGAGAGTTGTGCGACTTTTTCTTCTGCATTATCGGTTTCTTCTAAGAATAAGAATGATGAAAACGTTAACATTGAAATACATTCTAATCCTGATGGAAATTCGAGCTTCGTAACCTTAAGATCCGGAAGTTGGATCACAAGTGATTCAGATTGTAAGTCTCTTTAGTTATATTGTTTACTCCTATTACTTCTAAAACTTAGAGTATATTATATAAGTCGTTAATGTAGTTGATCGGGTATTACATGTTCAGTTTTTCTAATATGTGCCAACGAGACATATGTTTATCGATTTAAGTGAACTAAATGTTTAAACATTTTTTACTTTGTATTAGATGCAACTTAATTTTGTTATAAAATAAAATTTAAGTTCAATAAATGTTATAAACATATGATCAACATCCGCAAATATTAGAAAAACTAAATATTTTTTAGTGATCTCGTTTCTACTTTTAATGTTTCATTACGGGTATAGTCCATATTTTTAGTGTCTCATTAGGTTGATGAAGGGTTAGTTCCATAATAAAATATTGAAAAATAGAAACAAATTCCGTAAGAAGTTTGCACGAGTAAGCAAATCCGTTATACTCAGATGAACCATATGGACTATTTATATAACTTTATAGTAAATTTTGGCAAGTATGTTTATTGATTGGTTTATATTTTGTCTAACCATAGGCCGGTCACTCGCTAATCAATTTATTTCATTTCATTTGTTTTTGCAGTCGTGGTTCTAGAGCTTTGACTATGGCACGACGAAGAAGTGAAGCAGTGGAAGATACATAACTTCAAAACTTTGAGGATGAAACCGCTTTTCTAAATTTTTAGTAATCACTGTTAAAATCTCGTCATACACGACAAGAACAATGTTTGAAGACTTGTATTTTGAATGATCATGTACATCCTTTTATGTTTCAAAATGAAACACTTAAGTGTTTTGTTGTATTAATGCAAGATTTAAGATCTTTTCTCGCGTCTTTTTGCTAATTAAGTTAATCTTTTAGATGATCTTACGTAAACTTTAAATGATTAATAAATTTTTGCGTAATCTGGTTTATCGTAAAAAAAAAAAAATTCCTTTGTATTTGATTCTATGTGAAGATTTTATTTGATTTTTAGTAGTAATAATATTGATGTACGAATATCTAGCTTCACTAGTTCCAAACACATTCATTTGTTTTTGATTTTATGTACCCAAGTTGTCTCTTATAATCATTTTATTTTGGTTTTTTTTTTCTAAATTGTGTTCACCGACACGTGTTTATCGAGTTTTCTTATAAACTAGAAATTATATCGAATAAACTCATAATTTTCTTCAATTTATAATTTATTAGATGCATTTTCTTTTTAAGAAAAAAATTAAAATCAATTGTTCTAAACATATCAAATTAAAATCAATTGTTAAAATCATTCGACTATGATAAGAGGTTATCATAATATTAGAAAGTTCTTATATTTTTATTTTTTTGAACGGCAAAATTAGTGATTCGGGGCCACGGTGACATCCAATTGGGCAGTATGCGACCCACGAACCATACACCAAAGTTAGTTATCTCCTAATATTCACCTAACCATACACCAAAGTTAGTTATCTCCTAATATTCACCTAAGAAAGAAATCCCAGAGGGAGACTCGAACCAAGACCTCCCATAGAGGAGGACAACCTCCTACCAATGGGACAAACCCCATTAACAGAACGTTCTTATATTTTAACTTCAAGTTTTTTTTATACTTGCAATAATCTTTTAATAACAATTATGATGGTTGTTAAGAAAATATCTTCAATGATTTGATAGCCATTCAATGAGACTAGATAAGTCTGTTGAAGGTGGACCAAAAATATTGAAATGGTCTAATTTTTATGAACCACAATTTTTTCAATCCTCAATTCCATTTATATTCCAATCAAAATAACCAGTTTTTCTAACATTTTGATTAGCCAAATGGAAGATTCAACCAATTTCTTCGATTACCTAAGCTCCGATTTAACCGAATTGATCTTGTCTCACCTCCCGATTCGTTCAATCATTCGTTGTTCCGTTGTATGCAAACTTTGGCATTCAATCACTACTTCACCATCCTTCTCCAAAACCGCGGTTGTGGCCACAACAACCCCATGGTTCTTCTTATACGGGCGAAACAACATTTTTGTCAAAAACAACCAAGCGTTCGCGTTTGATCCAAATTCAAATGAATGGATCAAACTTCCCACTAATCTTTTCCCCGTGTCAAATTCGCAAGAATCGTCTTTCATTGGGGCGGATGGGTACTTCTTTAACACCGCGGCTAATAATTTTAGTTTTTCCCCAATTTTGAAACAATATTGGCGGGAAACCACTCCTTTGAAATTCTCGCGATTAAACCCTCTTGTAGGTGTAATAAATTATGGGTTTTCGTCGAATTTGAATTTAGGAAATGGGTATTCGTCGAATTTGAATTTGCCGGGAATTATTGTTGTTGGTGTTGTTAGGTTTATTGGCGGGTTAGTTGATATAGAAGATAATCTAGCCGTTGAAATTTATAACCATAATTTAAATTTATGGGAGCTTTGTCCGCCTTTACCCGTGAATTTTCGATCAGGGAGTTCGTCGTTATCATTATCTTCATCATTATTCAAATCAAAATTCTATGTATTCGGGATCTACTCATGTTTCATTTCTTCGTTTGATTTAAATCATCGAGTTTGGAGTGAAGTTCAAACACTCCGACCTCCCGGTGTGATCATATCGTTTATAATGTGTTGTCGGAATCAATTAATGTTAGCGGGTTTATGTAACAATCCACATGGACCGTCGTTTAATCTATGGAGAATTGATGAATTAACAATGGAGTTTAGTGAAGTTGCAATTATGCCTCAAGATTTGCTTAATTGTTTGTTTGATAGTGACGAAGATGATAAATTTGCTAGCTTGAAATGTGTGGGATTTGGGAACTTTATTTTCGTGTTTAATGAAGAACATCGTAGGAATTACCCCGCTTATGTATGTGAAATTAGGTCCGATTCAGGAGAGTGTACGTGGAAGAAGGTCCCTGGTTTGCCCGAACCAGTGAATCGGTTCCATAAAGTTGTCGGTTTTTGTTCGACTATTTCATTACATCGGATTTTACATGGTTAAGTCGTGTAGAGTGCAACGGTGTTTGAATCTTGAATATTTATAGTGTTATTGAAGTAACAACATTCTTGTAATCATATTTGATATACTAGTTGTTTATTACTCTAAAACAATTGTATAAAAATATACTCCTCGTGCTCACAACTATATAGAGTTAGTCCAGTTGTTTAGTCAGTTTTTGGTGTTACGAATACATTTCCCTCTCAATTCAGACTCAAGGTCCGAATACTCCATTAATGGCGGATTATCTACTCGAGTTTACCTTCTAATATCAGTACTCTATACCATATTTTTGGTGTGTGTCTAATTAAGTTTGGATACTACTATTTTGACGCCAAAAAGAGCGGGGCTTAACTGGTAGAAGTTTTTCTCCTAGGTGTTGGTTTGGGACATCTGATGTGTAAAATATGAGTTAATTTATTTATTAAAACGAATCGGATAATACTGAAGTAGACTATCACACAATACAAACAGTGTACGTGATCGTATGGTAGTATAGATATAGTAAGTCCGAATCGAACTCAGATGATGTGTATTAATATTCGTTATTCTAAATTATTAGTTAAACTAAATAAAACCAAATAAACAGGGGAGACTTTTTAGTTTTGAGAGAACGTATTTTGAATTCAATTAAAAGTAAAAGATTAAACAATTAATTGAAAGGTGGATTATGAAAGAAAGGAGTTCCAAAAGATTTTAGATTTAATCGGATGTTTAAAAGCAGTGATTACTTGGATATTACGTTTCACTTGAATTATGGATAATACGAATATGTTTGATTGGTTTAACTGTTATTCCTATTATAACTAGACTTCCTATTAGGGTTATCTAATCCTACAAAGTTAGGGAAAAATCATACGATTGATCGTACATCAAAAGCTATCTTAGACTATCCACCCTAATTTGTGTTATAAAGTCACTATTATTAATAATTAAATCTGCCGACTACGAATTAACAAAAGTCTCAACTATTCAATTATGATATAATTGGCATGTTCGTTTAATTTATTATGTTACTTTTATTCTTAGCATATTTCAATTAAGTCTCAAGCTACAATTATTTAACGAGTTATATAATTGTAAATAACTAATAAACCTATATGAACGCTAGTTATGATATAAGTTTATCAATCACGCTAAGTAGTTAACCTAACAACTTTAAATAAACATGGATTGCGATTAGATGTTAATAGTAAAGCAAAAACCAATTAGTTCAAACATAAAACTTATAAAACTTAATTATCCATAGATTCAAGCTTAATAATTCAAACAATCACTTTTATGAGTTTAGATCATGTTGGATTGTGAGAAAATAGCATAATATTCAATAAACAAAGACATCGTATCAAGAGAATTAAGCTAAAATTACAAACCAACTTAGACAAACTTCAAACACGATTAATTTGCGTTAATCGGGGCTTCCAACGTGATCTGAGGCTTCAAAAACCCTCCTAGCAACTCTCCTGGTCGACTTTGATGGCGGAAAAGTGGAAAAATAGATATTTGACTTGTAACCCAAAGCTTGGCTTAAATAAGGTTCTGACTGACTTCCGGCCGCCAGCTCGGCTTCTCTAGCCTTCAGCTGATTTAAGTTCCTTGCACGGTTTGACCCGTGTTGACTGTTTTGAGTTTCTGGGATCGAGCCGTCGGCTGAAATAGGCCAGCCGCGCCGGCTAGAGAGGTCTGATGAGATATCTTCCAAAATGTAAATTGTAGATCTCTCTTTCTTCTTTTTTCTCCAATTTAAATCACCTAAATCGGACATCATATGAATAAGTTATGATTAAAATGGTGGAGGTGCGTAAAATACTTTTCATGTATGATCTTCAACTTTGATTCTTCATAGTTTTTCTTCGTTTCAGCTCTGATTTTTACCGTTTTCAACTCCATTTTGTTCCATGATCCAAGTTTAACTCTTATCTGCATATATGTACGAAAACTACCCGAATCATAATAAAATGCGATAAACAAGAGTTTAAAAGAGAAATTATGATTAATAAAATGTCAATTACTTTAAGCATATCAACATCTTTACGACATGAAATAGTTTAGGGTTTCATCAATTAGGTGTCTAACATACTTGACACCAATATAATAAACCATCGTTCCCTTTTTTCTCCATTTCTAGCTTAGTCGGTCACCACCATTTTCCGTTACCTACCATTGGAGCTAACTCTCATGGTTGTCGCTGATGTTAATATTCCAAACGAATAAAAAAGTAACAACTTATGCGTTATTGTAATTGAAATCAAATTTTTGTCAAAGCCGCTTAACAGAAACATGATTAACATCTCTAATACTAAATGAATAAGGCAAATAAGTGGCAACAAATTTTCGCCATAAATTTCTTTCTAAAACCTTTTTAGAAATATTACGTAGATACAAGTCACTGCAAACATGTCTTCTTTATCTTTCTTAACGTATAGTAACACACTTCTTATATTCTCACTATCTTCTTTTTTATTTTGCAAAAACTACGCGAACATTTTTAATTAATATTAAAAGTTTACTTTTAAATTGAGAGCGTAAATTAGTAATTGTTTGATTCCTTTTCTTAGTTTTATCCAAGGTTCTAAATAGCGCCGCGCGGTGAGAAATACGAAAACATGCAAGGCGTCTTTGTTAGGTGTGGCGGCAAAAAAACGTGGCCATGACGCGCCTTAACGCGAGTTTTTTGTAACGCGTCATGAAAAAATTAAAAAAAAAAAGGGTTTAAAAATAGTTAAAAATGGATATAGAAATCATTTGATTGTAAATTTCTGACTATATCTTAAAATATATATATATATACTTAAATGTTAAATCAGACTTTTTGATAATTTATTGATATTTATATAACCTAATAATAGTAAAAATATATATATAAGTATATATAAAATTGTAAAATATACAACAAAATTTTGCTGCCTTGTCACGTTTTGAAAAACGTCATATCTTGTTATTTCTTACAAAACTTAAGGCTTACACATTCTGTCACGTCACGCGTTATTTTATCTGTAACCTTGGTTTTATCTAATTCTATAATTGTTTCTCTCTCCTATAGTCTTCGTCTTTTTCTTAGTGTCAAAAGTATAATTTTTCTTAGTGTCAAAAGTATAATTAAAGAAAAAAACATTTAATTTCGTTTATTTATTCTAAATCACAATCGGTTAAGGAAATAAAAACAAGTGTTTAACTATCCGATCCGACCCGCCGACATAGATAGATAGATAGATAGATTTATTTTTTTTGTGTCCACTAGATAGATTTATTTTTTTGTGTCCACTTAATTAATGGATAGTGAGGTATCGTTTTGAAAACATCCACTTGATTGTTTTTGTCACATTAAGAACACATTTCACCCTTTAATCTCTCGGATCTAATTTCGATGAGTTCGAGTTCTTCCTCTAGTGTTATGGCATCTCCTGGTGTATATGGTAGTAGCTATGACGTATTTCTAAGCTTTAGAGGCAAAGATACTCGTAATTCTTTTACAGATCATCTCTACGATGCATTAAAACGAGCAGGAATTTGTTGTTTTAGAGATAATGAAGAAATTAAGAGAGGTGAAAAACTTCAACCCGAAATCGAAAGAGCAATTAAGGATTCCAAGGCTTCCATTATTGTATTGTCAAAGAACTATGCAACTTCGACATGGTGCCTTGATGAGCTTGTATTGATTCTTGAGCAAATGAAGGAGTGTAATCATTTTGTTTTGCCTGTTTTTTATCACATCGATCCCGCAGATGTTAGGAAACAAAATAAAACATTTGCGATAAAAGTCAGCGATGGTTCAAGGTGGACGGATCATAACGTCAACAGGTGGAGTAAGGCTCTTAGGGAAGTTGCAAATTTGGCCGGCATGGTTCTTTCAGGGTATACCTCTTGTAACTTAATAATTCACACACTATAATCGATGATGATTAGCGTTAAAAGTTTAACTCCATGAACTTCTTCTTGTTTGACAATGATTTCTTTATATTTTAAGGATTTTGCTAAATATGGCACCGGAAAATGTTTAGCAAAACACATATTTTAATACTTTCAACTTAATTTAACTAGATTTTTTTTATTCTTTTTTTGTGGAATGTCTAAGAGTAATCAAATCTAAGAACTTAAGTTTACAACATTAAATATTAGATAATATTTTTCATTAAGAGCTTGATCATTTTTCTTGTGTGTGTACAGGCCGGAAACAATATTTTTGAAGGAAGTTGTCGATACCATTTATAATAAACTAGATCACAGAGAACCTCATCTTCCACCCAATATAATAGGCATGGCCCCTCGTTACAAGGAGATCGATCCCTGGTTAAAGCAATACAATGTCCAACTTCTAGCAATTAGCGGCATGGGTGGAAGTGGCAAGTCAATACTGGCCAAGTATATTTACAATTTAAATTGGAGAACTTTTGAATATGTATCTTTTGTTGAAGACATAAGTAGTAGATGTAAAGGACCCGATGATTTGATTAAATTACAAGAACAACTACTCAAAGATATTTGTTGGGGGAAAAGGAGAAAAATACCTTGTGTTTCTCAAGGTACGAGTAAGATTGAGGAGGCGTTACAAACAAAGCGGGCACTTATTGTTCTCGATGACATAGCTGAACATAGTCAGTTAGTCGCTTTACTTGGAACTGGGAAGCTTAATGCACAAAGCAAGATTATTATAACCACCAGGGAAAATACAAAGAATTGGTTTAAATATACATCTTGGAGTTGTCAAGATTATAAAATGAAATTATTGAATGATGACGAATCTTTAGAGCTTTTAAGTAGGCGTGCATTTTGTTGCAAAATTCCTATAGAAGGTTTCGAGGAGCTTGCAGTACAAGCAATACGATATTGTGATGGAAATCCACTAGCTCTTGTAGTGTTGGCTTCCTCTTTATCTAATAGTAATACTATCTTATATTGGAAAAGTCAGTTAACGTTATTGGAAAAAGATATTGATTCTCGAATTCAAAATGTACTCATCACAAGTTACAACTCTTTGCCGTTTAACTCCGAGAAAGAGTTATTTTTGCATATTGCTTGTTTTTTTATTGGCGAAGACATGGATTATGTGTTAAAGATTTTGGAGCCTGATTACTCAGCAATGACTGGAATCAAAACGTTAACTAATAAATGTCTTCTTTCTGTTTCACCAAACAAAAAACTCATGATGCATCGATTGCTTCAAGAGATGGGGAGAAACATAGTTCGTCAAGAATCATCGAAATTCCCTGCCAAACGTAGTAGAGTTTGGCTTAGTAGTGACTCTTATAAGATACTGAGCAAAGGAGAGGTAAGATACTTCTTTTATGTATGTTAAAGCCTATTTATACTTCAGTTGAAAAAGTATGTTGCCTCCGGTTTCATCTAAAGTTCTGTAGTTTGATCTTCTTTTTATTTTAGGGTTCGGAAACATTGGAAGGTTTAGCTCTTGATATGAAAATGCTGCCGGAAAAGAAGTTTGGATTCAAGGTAATATAGAATAAACGAATTTTTGGCGCATTGACTTCTAATAGTTGGTTTGGATCTGGGGCCGTTCCTGACTTTTCTTATGCCCCCTCTGATCGTGATGCCTTGGGTGGTCGGCCCTGTGTGGTATACGCTTACTAACTCTTGTTCATGCTTTTTTGCAGTCATCTGAACTAACTACGGATGCCCTTAAAAAGATGGATAACCTGATATTGTTGCAGATAAAGTTTGTACAACTCACCGGATCCTATGACAATTTTTCAAAGGATTTAAGATGGCTCTGCTGGTTTGGATTCCATTTAAGAACCATACCCTCGGTGTTACACATGGGAAACTTGGTGGCTATAGATATGAGCTATAGCAAATTAGAAGTGTTTGACCCCCCTACGGTATGGCATCCAAGATTTCTTTTCGTTGCTAGCTTGTCCATTTAACTTCTCGATTTTTAATCATCTTTATAAAAAGTAGTGTGCTAAAATATTCCCATCACATTTGCAACAGGTTCTTCAGTCATTGCAAATTCTAAATCTTAAAGACTCTCACAATCTATTAGAAATTCGCAACATCTCTAGGATTCCGCATCTTGAGACTTTGATTCTTTGGAACTGTTACAGTTTGGTTCGTGTTCCTGAAACGATTGAAGACCTTACGAGTCTAGCATTATTGAACATGACAGGCTGTAGAAACATGTACAAGAGGGAGAAAATAAATCTATTTTTAGGGCTAAATGCTTCTACGTCTAGGGGAGAAGTAACAGTTCCCAACTTTTCTTTCCCGCCCTCTTTACATCGATTATTCCTCAAAGACTGCAATATTGAATGTAGTGATTCTTTTCCATTGAGTTTCAGCGTTCAGCCATTTTTGAAGTACTTGAATTTAGGCAACAGTCTATTTGAGTTCCTTCCTTGTTATGATCACTTAAAAAATCTTCGGGTCCTTGACTTGAGTTTATGCTCTAGACTCAAATGGCTTCTATGTCTCCCAAGTACACTTGCTGAATTGTATGTATATTACTGCGAGTCGTTGGAGAAAATAACGTTCCAATCACATAGATTCAGCTTGCTCGAGTTTGGCTATGAAGGTTGTAGTAATTTGTGTGAAATCGAAGATTTTATCAAGTTGGTTCCAATAACCAAGCTAGATGAAACTTATTTGGGACACATCAAGTGGCTAAAGGAATATGGAAACCACATAATGTGCCTTGTAGGTGATGATGAGCTCACCATCGGAAGAAGTTGGCAGATCCAGGTTCGTCGTTTCTGTCTATAACAAAAGAGATAGGAATAATTTTATATATTGTTGAAATATTTTTCTTGTATGGCACAGATGTTGTACGAGTTTGGTATAATGAGCACCTCTTTTCCAGACATAAAGGATCCAAACACGACGTCTGAGTATTTATCAAAATCACATTCGTTATCTTTTAATGTACCTTTGTGTCCAGAAAATAGGATACTCAAAGGATTGAATGTAACTTTCAAATATAATATATCAGGCGATGATTATGCTTGGTTTGTTAAGATCAGTACGACTAATGGTGTTGATTTAATGTACAACCCGAAAGTATTTGGCAAACCTGGGACAAGTGAAGTTGGTATATGGTTAAGCTATTGGCAAATTGGAAGCACATTAAAAGTCGGAGACAAGGTTAGTGTTTCTATTGCCGTGATTAGTGGACTGGAGGTGCACGAATGTGGTGCAAGTCTTGTATATACCAATAACGAAGTTGGTAACGAATCCTTGGAAAATAACATGGGGCCACTCTTACCTCTTGGAGGAGATTTGTCTGAATTTCAACTGAGCACAGGAGCGTATTATCTTTGTCGTCGTGATTTCTTTGAATTAATGGAGGTTGGCAGACTGACTACTGGCTGGTTTAGAATTTTAGTAGGTGATACCATTGATAATACCGGTATGTCCCTCTTTTCTACCTAGATCTAATATTGGGTGTTTTCAGTTACATCTAATCTACAACTAGAAAAAGTTCCGCATACATTGTTACAGAGGTACGAGGATGGAGGAAGACCGGCAGACCTAAGCAGACAAATCCATCGTTTACAGAGTTGAGAGCTGTTAGATGCATCATTCATGGTCCTGAATCGGTAAATAAGCTCTCTTATGTAATATATCTTGAATAACAAACAGGAGGTAACATACTGATCAGTGTCTTACTGAAAAACAAACAGGAGGAAATTTACAAGCTTGCGGAAATGTCTAAATCATCTTTTGCCGATGAAGTGACTACATTTACATCAAGCATGTTCGAGGACCCGATGAATTCTTGGACTGAATCGGAATCTAGTGATGAAGACACAGAGGTAATATTTTGTATAAGTTTAAAACCCTACATACATTAAAGCTCACCCGTCAACTCACAAATTTTCGGCCAACAGGTTATTGAATCCGCCTACATGTCGTTTACATTAAGCTCACGCTCACGCTTCCAAGAAATGGTAATTAAACATTATGCTTTGTAGATAAATGGATGGAGTTTAATATAAGAGAATAGATGAAAACATCTAACTAATAATCTCTTTTCTAGAAGGAAAACATTAGAAACTTTCGCATTATATTTGTTCTCAAATTCAAGAACCCATTTCGAACACCAAGGATCTTATGATTTATCTAGGACAAAAATATTACTTTTTCGGTAGGACTAGGAATGAGCAACATATGTTTAGGAATCTACATTTCCTAAGATAAAAAGAATCCATATACTTTCAGGTTACGATACTATAGGTATATATCTAATCAGATTGTCAAACAACATACCGGGGAAGCAATTAGAATCAAACACATAATCAATATTAACTAAGTTAAGAATTATACATTTGTTGTTGATTTACCTCTTTAAGATTTATAGTCAAAATCCTGCTACAAGCTTGTACACGACACATTCTTTAGCAACAGACTTGTATGCTAATACACGTTTACTGATTTACCACAACGATTGTCGAACAATTCTTGTTTTTCCTTGCTTGCCTTGGTCGAATTCGAACACACCCTTTTAGGGTTCTTTGACCAGTCGATTAACACCAAGGGAAGGGGAAGAAATCGGTTTCAAGCTATGTTAAATAATGAATCTTTAGCTTTTATTATATAGGTGATTTCCTTGGAACACAAGTTGTATTACAATTAGGAAAGTTTCATATACATTATACATCCTCCTTTTATTAAATATTACACTTAACATATTAAGTAATTGATAATAATTAATACACGTATAGTCGTGTCTAAATGTTAATGTGTGCAACTCCGTAGGCTCACATATTTATAGACACACATTTTATTTGACGTGTTCAAATACCAACAGGTACGCAAAAGAGGAAGAATCAAAGCTCGGATTTTTGGATCGATTGCAAATACTTTAGCTTCCATAGCTAATGCCAAATGGAGTCCAATTAGGAAACAGGACACGTCTGATTCCAAAAATTTGGCCGGAATGGACGTGATTACGCCGGAATTAGTTTAACCGGACGGCACCGGGAAAAAGTAATGAAAACGGTATAGCCGGCGTTACCAACACCGGCTAATGCCAAATATCTTGCCACCTCATAAGCCGGAGGTGGTACCTCCGGCTCTTCCTACATGTTTTTGCTTGAACTGTCACTTTCCACGTCAACATCCACATGTAATTGCCACCTCATAAGCCGGAGGTGGCAAGTTTGGCCTATCTACATACGGTAGTACACAACATGTTTAAGCAAACAACTTCGAGTTTTTGGTGATTGTTGAACTTTTTTTAATTTTCCGGCAAGGGTAAACGGTGGTAGAAAGAGCGGGTTGGAGGTTCTTCATATCATACAATGTTGTACGATGAATTGTAGATGATGGGTTGGTGTTTTAAACAAGTTTCGTGATTTTCCGGCAACAATCTAACCGGAGAAGATGAAGTTCTCCGGGTGATATTAATTCACAAAATGACAAAATAGTAGGGGGCTTTTTGAATAACTTTGAAAGATAAAGGTTCCATTTGTAATTGTTTAATTTTCCAAACCATCTACGCTTATTTACGGTTTGTATTTTTTATTCTAAGACCACTCCCATCCGTAACACCAATAACACCATTTTTCGTTGCCACGTCACCATAACACCAACTTAACATAACACCACTAAACACCCCCATTCATAACACCAAAAACTGGGACCCACCACCTTTTCTTTTTTCATTTTCTTTCTTTTTCTCATATTATTTTTAAAACATTATTAATATTAAAAATAAAAATAAACTTAGATTAATATTTAAAAAAAAAATACATAAAATATTAAAAACCAATACATAAATACTTAAATCACAAATACATTAATAAAAATACCATTTTCAATAAAATTTATTAAAAAAAAAAAAAAAAAGGAAAAGATTAGTTTTTTTTTTGTCTTTTTCTCTTTCTCTTTCTTCTTCCTCCTTCTTCAAAATCCACAAAACCTAAACCCAAAAATCTTCAAAATCTTCAAAAACCAAAACCCAAAAATCTTCTTCTTTATTTTCTTTATTATATATACATATTTATATATATATATGTATATGTATGTATAGATAAATTAGGAAAAAAAAAAAAAAAAAAAAAAAAAAAAAACCCACAAACTCGGCGTTGCTGGAGGAACACCGCGCCAAGAACGCCACCTAAACGGCGTTGCCCCAGCCATGAACGGCGTTCTTGGCCTTCAAAACGCCGTGGTGATGCTCCCGCCGGGAGTGGTCTAATAAGCCTTGCTTGGCTAAGCTATTAATTTTTTTTTTTTTATTTCAAATAGCTTAAAAATAGTTTGAGTTTATACTATAGCAAATTATATAAATATATTTTATAACATTTGTTTTATTATATTATTATATATATATTTTTTGTCATCTACATTTTTAAGCTCTAACTCACCTCTTATCATAACCAATTTTCAAAAAATAAAAGTAGCGGCTTTTAGTTGTGAAAATAAACCTTAGCTTTCAGCTTTATCTAACAGTTGCTAGCTCTAACTCCATCTAAAGCTAGTTTTATCAAAAATACCTTATGTAGTAATGCACTTACTTTCCTAATAAATTTTCAAAAAATAAAAGCTTCGGCTTGTATATGTTATATGAAATTTCGGATGAAAAGAACTCTAGAGAAAACTATATTAGTTGTATCAACATGAAAAGGAATTAGTTGACAATAATGATTCCCTCATTAAACAAATACTACGTGATAGTATGTAGGTTTTATTGTTGAATTTTAGGTTTTCTTTGAGGGCGACTTTTTATATATTAATTTTGCAATTTTAATTTTAGTTTTAATAACAAAAAACGCGTCTAGTATAGCGAGTTAGAAAAAGAAAATCGTCATCATAGATTACATCACTCGTAAACTTATAACATTAATCGAATCACTCATGACAATTGACGACATCCTTAAATCCATTTAACAAATAGACCGATTTGATAAAGGGTTAATTCAGTACAACATGTAGTGTACTAATTTTGATGGCGTATATATCACCTCCCATGTCATGTTGATTTGAGTGTTATATTAAGTTCGATGAATCGAGTATATTGTATAACTTTTCGTTTGAAAGATGAATACGAAAACACGATGTTATTAAGTCAAATATTTCTCATTTAATTCATCAAGGATAAATTATAACATAAATTGAAAAATTTTACATGTTACTATGTCAAAAGTTTTCCATTTTGTAGTTGTCAAAAGTTCTGTCGGACTCCAAAATAGCGAACTAGTTTTGTTCTAAACTTGACGGTTAAGAGAATTTTCACCTAGACTTATAAACAAGTTAACTGCATAACCTCAAAGGACCAATGCAAGCATCTTGGAGAAAAACACAAAAACGGCAATCAAATTGTTGTTATCCTAATGAAATCGATGTCAATGGTACTTAAGATACAAATCTATACACAACCACTATATCACAATATAAAGCTTTTTCGTCACAGAAGAAAGAACCCCGCGTCACCCCAAAAAGAGAAAAGAAAACTAACAAAAGATAAATCATCGGCAAACAAAATAAACATGGGACCACGAAGCCTTGAGAATTTTTTCCATTAATCAGAAGAATTTTACCATCCTAGATCTCAGAAGCAAAGATGTTCATGTTCTTCACTTGCCACAGTTGAAGCCTCCACATGCTGATAAAACAATTATGAGAATCAAAGCGATAATTATTCCGAGAACAATTAGTTTTATCTTCATGTTTTGTAACCACATCTTTCGCCTTATTTGTGTTCCCTGCGTCCTGAAATCTTGTGCCTGTATCATAGTATTATTAGTGAAATGCTATCAGTTATAGGTGTGATCTTGACCCTTTTACAGATAAATCAGTCGATTTGGTCGTACTTATTCTTTAATGGGATAAATGGATTTTAAACTTACCTACAGGTTAATGATTTATACCATTCGGGGAAAAAGACAAATGTAAAGTTTACGACCCAATCCGACCCAAGCTAAAAATTGTCCACTCAATGACTCTACCCACCTTCTTTAACATTTGACATTTTTTTTTAAGGCGCCGATTGTTTTATTTACAGGGTAAGAATGTTAACGTTGTTTGTTTGGGACTTATTTTAACAGCAAGAGACTTATAAACTAAGTCGTAAGAGGGGTTTTTTCCAGTAAGCTCTAATCTCTTTCCACAAAAATTTCCCATTCAGCACACTTGAAAAAAAGTAACTGCTTATTTACCACTTACTCCTGACAGAACTTGTATCTATACAGATCTGTTTAACAGGATAACACTTCCGTTTAACAAAACCTTAATTCTAATGTACAAATCATTTTCGATTTGAAGCATGAGAAGAAAATAAGAAATGCGGAGGGATTCACTGACCTGAGAGCGAAGGTTCTCGGTTTTATCCACCAGAAGCTCAATCTTCTCTCCACGGTCAAGAACCTACAGATTCAAAAATTACAACCAATGTCAGAATACAAAAAAACTTACATGTTCTAACTTATACAAAAGCATAAAAGACATTCTATAATGGAGTGAAGATTAGAATTGACCTTCTCAATATTTTCCATCATAACACCCTTGACTTCTGAGACCTGAGCCTTGACTTTCGCAAGCTTGCTGATCTCTTCTGGATGGTCAACGCAATACTGCATCTGCTCCTTCAACTTGGGACTGGTACAAAAGAGTAGTTTATAAAAGAGTAAAACGTTGATGGTTGTAAAGAATGAGAACGAAAAAAAGAGTATGAAATTACCCAAATTCTTTGCTCAAACTATTGGCAACAGCTGTCGCAGCTTTCCCACCTCCATATTTCTTTGTGAAGTCATCCTTAACTCTCTCAAGAAAAGCAATTGGAACCTGCCTACCAACGGATTCAACGGCGACAACACAGTATGCTTCATAATATAACAAGTTAAACAAATAGTTAGTCAACCTTGTTGAAAAAAAAATTAGCGTACACATAAATAAGAGTTATAAAAGTAGAACACATATCTAACTACTCAGGTATTATATACAAAATGAATACAGATATAAAATTTCTCCTAATGGCGTTATTACGAAATTAAGTATTGCTCGTGATAGCATATCAAGAGGGTAGAAAATGATATCTTTCTAACACAGTAACATAGTTGTACAAATCATTGAACGGAGTTCAGCCATCTAAGTATCCAACTATTCTGAAACCCACACCATAGATATACGTGTAATATTTTCTAAAAACTCTACCAAGTTGGATTATATGTATAGTGTATAATGATCAAGCTCGCATCTTTAACAATAACATTTGAAGGATAAATGCAATACATGTTAGTATGTTATAGTATCCTGGTTACCTTCAGTAATAGAATAACCAGCATGAACTTGTTACAAAGATTTTACCCCGTGTATCAATCGAGAAAACAAAAACAAATGATGTCAACAGCAAAAGAAAACTCTAAGCTAGGATGCCGGATTAATAGAATATTTTATTCAGATCCAAAAAACCTACATAAACGAGCTTTGCACGTTAAACCTAAAACCTGCTAAATTAATTCAAATCAACTCAAATCGATCATCAATCACATATTATTCAAATCCACTAACATTTCACAATCATAAATCGTCAACTCTCGCTGCAATCAAACAACTAACTGATTATACATGCTCAAACATGATATCCGCTAAATTATCACAAATTAACTTAAATCGATGACAAATTATTCAAATCAAGCATCATTTCACAATCACAAATCACCAATTCACATAAACAACTAATCAATAATACACACTAAACCTAAAACCTGCTAAATCAATTCAAATTAACTCGAATCGATCATCAATGACATAATATTCAAATCAACTAACATTTCAAAATCACAAAATCATCAATTCTCACTACAATCAATCCTCTAAATTATAACAAATTAACTTAAATCGACGATAAATTAGTCAAATCGAGTATCAATTCACATACTAAAACCTAAAAATCAACTAAACACAAACAAATGAACATAAATCAACGATAGATTATTCGAGTATCGTAAATCTAAGAAAAACGAGTAGATCGGAGGAAAGTGAGATGAGATCGGACTTACTGAATCCGTCTTCAACGAGATAATTAAACGTATGACCATCGCAATTGTAGGTGAACTTGTTGTTGGTAGCAGGAAGCTTCTGGAGACACTGAGCAGCGATGCTGGTGAAGTTTCCGGTGAACTCTGTGTATTCCGAGAGGATTACCGTTCCTCGTGCTACGAAACTGTAGATCAACGATTGTTGTCCCATCGTCAATTCTAGAGAGAGAAAGAGAAATTCTAGAGAGAGAAAGTGGAAAAAGGGGAAAGTGTGAAGAGGTGGGGGTTTTGAGTAACGAGGAAATAGGAGTTGGGATTGATATTTCATAACTTTGTATTTTCCGACTTATATAACCGTTTATGGATTTATTATTGTGTATTACGATATAATAAACGATAATAAGCTCATAAATGGTTACATAAGCCGGAAAATTCGGCTTATAAAATATAAGTCGAAATGTTAATAAGTCATAAGTTTCTTATATAAATCCAAACAAACACCCCTAAGTAGTTTTTATTACTAAAAAATATTTATATTTATATTATTTCGTATTTTTGTATATTGAATAGGAATGAAATGAAATAAGCTTAAAAGTTTTTTACATAAATAGTTTGAAGTGTTGGAGACTGAGAATACGCTTTTAAAATACAGATTGATAATGCACTTTAACAATAACGCCATGGACGACATTGATAGTTTAACACATAATTAAACTTGAGTTTGTTCGGCAAGATTTCAGGTAATATAGTTGGAGTTAGAGTTTTGAGATGATATAAGTATATGTATCAATAAATTTAATGAACAATATTTTTATTAATTATTATAGTTTAAACTCAAACTATTGGTAGTAGATTTATGTTGTTTCTAAAAATATAAACTCAAAATTTTTAGCTTATTTATAAAGAAGCTTAAGTTTGAACTTATGATCGGAACTAGAGCTTATTTATAAAGATAAAAAACATGTTTGGTAAAGTAGATGGAGCTGGAGCTTATTAGTGTTAAAAAACATAAAATGATATATAAAAATATGTAATTTAATTAGTATATGGGTTATTTATGTAATTTTATTTAGCATAAGTTCAAGTCCCTTTCATAACTAAGAGCTTATGCTTTTAGGGCTTATCGTGACTTATATTTTTAATAAGTCCTTCAAACTAAGCGAGACTTATAAAATGACTTATAAAAACGATAAATTTAAGCTCCTATAAACCTCAAACCTCCATAAGACCCCCTACCAAACATACCAAAAGTGTTCATTTTCCATTAGTGGAAAACATGTTCGATTCAATTTCAAAGAGCCATGATCAGGATTACCTCACAAAATTAACGTTTAAGATAATTTATTATTTCATAGTTTTTCACTATGTCCAGGCCCAATCCAAAGAGTGTTTGATTTGGCCTATTATACAATCAGTTTTCTAGAGGCACAACATTTTGTAACTAAAATCTACATTACAATTACGAAAAGCTGCAACTTATATGAACTTCGACCAAATTGTTATTATATGTAATTAATTTTACTTTTTTATCAAGAAAATCACAAATTTTAGATATGTTGTCATTGTATAAAAACTAAATTTGACTTATTGTTAGTTTTTTTATTTAACTTATGTGTGGTTTTATTTTCAATAGTTAGGTATCACATATATTATATTAACATCGTATGCATTGATTTATGGGTGAAAAAAGTAAATGATTGTTTCATATTGAATTAATGTTTAATGACAAATACGTGTGTTTATCATCAATTATTGAGAGTTTGAGACTGAATGTCAAAAAATGACAAAATAAGACGATAAACATATTTTATATCATATATATGACATGTATCTATGAAATAATTTATATAATTATTATATTTCAATATTTAGCGAAATTTTAAGTTAATTTTGCATATAAATGTTAACGAAATGAATAGTTATGGTTTTTATTTATGAAAAAAATAAAGTTTGTTACATACTATGACAATTTGATCAAAGTTTATTACATTTCTGCTCAATTGATCCTTAAAATTATAAGTGGGGTGAGCGTGGTACTAGTCTCAACCGAACCGGTATAGAACCGCTTGGTACCGGTTTATTTTTGGAATAAATCTTAGTATCGAATACCGTACCGTATATAGTTGGTACGGTACGGGTTGGTATCGGTCCGCTACGGTTTCAGTTCGACATAGATGCCATGATACTTTTATCACCATTATACTCGTCTCATACCATACCGATTAATACTAATTTAATCTTACCAAATATCGTACCGATATTGTACCATAGTATCTTCACTCACCATTATAATTTAGGTTTTAGTTTTTCTTCTAAAAAAGAGCCTCTAATATGTAGAATTAGAACTTTTGGAGGAAAAAAAAAAAGGATTTCTTTATGGGGAGGGATAACCTCACCCCCTCCTCTCTATCTTCACCCCCTTATTTTATATTATTATTATTATTATTATTATTATTATTATTATTATTATTATATTAATATTAAAAATATAGATTTAAGATAAATATATTAATAAAATAAACATTACTCATAATACATAAATAATTAAACATAACAAGTTATTGAACATAACAAACTAGATTATCTAATCATCTACATCAACACCTCCAGGATCACAAGTTGAAGGGTTAAGTTGACGATACACTTTTTGTCGATTAACATATGGGGTTTCCCATCCAAAAGCACAGTCGGATGAGTCGGAGCCATTGGGTATTCCCCTTGTAACTCCACTGAGACATAGTGGTTATCATTTACGAGTGCCAGTGTGATGCTTAAAAAATGCTAAGGAGCAGACCAAAGCGGAAAAAAAGTTATACTGCCTTTGGGACTCAAAAAAATTAACTATTACGTCGAACTTTGAAGCAATCATAAACCCTGTATCCGGCATTACGTGCAGGACACGCATATGGGAAACTCAAAGAGTGAAGAATTTGTTCTAACCATTCAACGTCCATAATTTTCAAGTAACCTTCATAGTGGGAATGAAATTCATCTAATAGAGCACATCTGATTTGGAGAAAGTTGTCATATTTATATCACACGCATAACCGGTATTAACATTTATATTTTCATAACATTTTGTCTTAATTTTTTGATTTTTTTCATCAAAACTAAATAAATAAAAGTTTTCGTTTAATAATTTATTTAAATAAATATATAACAAATGAAATAATATGAAATAATAATAAAATAAAAAATTAATTTAAAATACTGATTTGACTCTTGGGGGTGTCGATAACCAAAATATGATTTTGGGGGTGTCTCTATCACCACCCTTTCTTTATTTTTTATTTTCTAATCATGAATAAAAAACCTCTTTTCACCATTTATCCAATCCTATATAAAAAACTACATTTTAATTTTCGATCAAAAGTCCTTTTTTCTCTTTTCTTCCAACACCCACAAAGCCCTTCTTTTTCACCATTGATTAGTGATCACAATCCACTAAGAGAAAAATGATCAATTAAGATTCCAAAAAAAAAATTAAATACCAAAAGACACTATTTTGATTATCCATTTTTTAATCTAATGGCTAAGATTCAAACAAAAACTCACTTTTATTTAATTTTTTTAAATTAGAGCAGTGGTGTTAAAGATGACAAAAATATTCGGACTCGATGGGGAACCTAATACCCGAACCCGATTTGACCAGGAAATCCTCGAGTTGACTAGGGACGGGGAATCCCCGAATCTAGAAACCAAAGATGGGGGCGGGGATAGGGATACCTCTCGGGTCCCTGAACCTGTCCCCATAACCGTACCCGAATATATTTAAGTATCAGAAAATATTTTATATATACATATATATTACATCAAATTATCTTACGCTAAATTTTCCAAATCCAAATTAGCATATCCACAAAAAATGACATACGCTCATGTTTTGAAGAAATATTTTTTTATATCTTATTGACTCAACCTCGTTAAGTGAATTATAGTTATATTGGATTAAAAAAATTTCTATTCTTGTTTGATTTTAGCCAACTTATTAACAAGTTTATTTGTTCATGTTTTTTTGATTTATATCGTCTCTTTAGATGATTATATATTTGTTATTTATAATTTTAGTTTTACATAAAAGAAAATGTTATAACAAAAAGATAATAAAATAGTATATACGAAATCATAATCCATCATTCCCCACGGGGATCCCCGATACCCAATGGGGATGGGGATGGGGATTGAATCATATTCCCCGATTGGGACGGGTACGGGGATGGGGATAGAGACACGGAACCGGGGATGGGGATGGTAAATATGATCCCTGCAAATCTCCGCCCTGTTGTCATTTCTAAGTGGTATTATATACTCTCGACGACTTTTTTATTTTATTTATTTTATGGGTATTGAAATTGAAACTCTAAAATTACATGTGATATTTACATCAATACGTAAAATTTCATAAAAGAAAATTAATATAAAACGTATAAACTACCTAAATTTAGAAGAAGAAAAAAACGAATTTTGACAAATTTTTATTTTTTCTCGTTTTTAACATAAAATATGATATACTAAAATCACATATGATAATACTAAATCAGATGTGATATTACTGTAAATCATATTGAATATTATGTATGTAAAATTTCAAAAACTCGAAAGACAATAACACACATGATTTTTAACTCTAAATATGAATTTTAATACACAACAATGTTGAAATTTGTAAGACAATATCACATGTGATTTGAACACTAAATACGAATTTCAAAACTTAGATTTGTTAGATTACGTACATTCAACTAGAATCAAAAAGAAAAACAAAAAAATAATATGTCAAACTACCGAAATCACATGTGATAAAACAGTAATTTATTATATAAAATTTCAAAACCCGTAAAAGAACCCGAAAATAAATTTTGTTAAAAGTATATTGAGTGGTGTTCTATAGAAAGATGAGAAAATACTCATTTTAATGTTGTAATTTATTCGTTTAATACATTTACCATTTACGAGATAATTAAATTTTAAATAAAAATAAATTATGATGGATTTTTGAAATTGGTCCATTTAATCTCAAATCTTTTAATGATATTTCTTGATCACAAACCTATTTTATTCAAACTTATTTTATTAAAGTTATATCTTGGTCCATCTAAATATTTTGATTAAAAATGGTTTGCTGATCCAACAATTTACTACTAATATGATGAAACATATAACAAAAAGTCAAAGAAAATTAATTCAAATTCAAGCTAGTTATTCATATATAGTAGTCATATTGAAAGGAAAAACTTTTAGTTCAAACAAGCACCTTAGCATCAATACTTCTTATTTTTTCTAAATATTACAATTTCTTTCGTAAGTCAAATCAAATGACTTTGTAATCTAAAAAAAGTTAGCGACGCAACTTATTGTTCGTTTATTCTGCCATTTTTTAATTCTTATGTTCTAAATCTATATAAGAGATTTAAACTAGAACTAAGATCAGTTATTGTATGTTATTATGTATCTAATACATCTTATCAACATACTATTAAAACCTCTTATTATTATTTTATTATATTTTCATAGAATTCATTGCCATTTGATTTGACTATAATCATTAGAATTTTGATGTAATTGCTTACGTAGGTATGAACTACTACACAGAAAAGTATAGAAAAGAAATATATAGATTAATAGATTCCAATGCTTATATAAATGAGAGATCCTAGAAAGCATAACTCAAAATATCAATGGCACAAACAATTCCTCTTCTTACTCCATACAAGATGGGCAACTTCAATCTTTCCCATAGGTATGTACTCTTCGATATTGTACATTTGTTACGCGGTTAATATGTATCGATCATTTTTTAAACCTTCGAATGTGTGAAATTATAGGGTTGTGCTTGCACCCTTGACGAGAAATAGGTCGTATGGCAACGTGCCACAACCACATGCCGTTTTGTATTACTCTCAAAGAGCGACTGAAGGCGGGCTTCTTATCACTGAAGCAACCGGGGTTTCAAACACTGCACAAGGGTACGTAAGTAAGGCATACATGTACATGTATAAGTGTGAACCTTTTGCATTTATGGTTTTACATTACTTTGATCACTTATATTGAATATTGATAACTAAGAATTCATATGATATTAATAGATATCCCGAAACACCAGGAATTTGGACCAAGGAGCAAGTCGAGGCATGGAAGCCAATAGTGAACGCCGTCCACGAGAAGGGTGGTGTATTCTTTTGTCAAATCTGGCACGTTGGTCGCGTTTCAAACAACGGTATGTTAGGTTTTAATATTACTTTTTTCGTATTTATATTAGAGTATTGATAACAACAGTCTTAAAAGTTGGGTTAAAATATATAAAGATATTACATTAAAAATTTTACTTCGTGAAAATATGCGATGACAAACCAATATATAAATTGACATTTTAATCAAGATATAAATAAATGACGCATGTTTAATCTTTCTAAGCAGAACGATTTTTATTTATCGTAACTCTTTACTTTAATGATTTGCCTAATAATAGTTTATAGAGATCTCATTAGCAAAATTCTTAGGGGTGTTTGTTTGTGCTTATATAAGGGGTTTATGACTTATTGACATTTCGGCTTATGTTTTATAAGTCTGAATTTTCCGACTTATGTAACAATTTATAGGTTTATTACTGATTATTATGTCATAATACACAGTAATAAGTCCATAAACAGTTATATAAGTAAAAAAAATCCGAGCTTATTTAACATAAACCAAAATATCAATAAAACATAAGCCGCTTATATAATCTCAAACAAACACCACTTAGTTTAATTGCCACTTAAATAGTAGAATCTTTAGAAGATTTTCATTTTGGAGATATTATGGTTATTTTAATCCCCAAGTTGAGACTTTATAATAATGAAAGGTAGATTTAAAAGTGGGGAATAATAGAGGTGCATCAACTTTAATTATTTGGTTAGCCAATAAATGGAAGTCTATAGTCTCTTATTATATTTTGATATATTAAATAAAGTGATGAAAGAAACCAATAATAATCACTATAATAATTTGATTTATTTTCTAATGAGCTAATAAACATAATAAAAAAAAAAAGTTAGAAACAAACATTATAACAAATAGGTTTTTTACAATCATAGCATAAGGGATTGTACGGGTCGTGGGTCGTGATTAATATGTTATTACATTGATAGAGAACTTGTATTATGAAAAGAAACACCGTTCGATATTTGAAGTAAATTTTCTGTAAGTATATAGTTATTATAAAATCTCTAAAAAGTTAGATATTATAAAAATTGTGCCTAAGGTTTATTTTAAATTACGAATTTCGTCCTTAATTTAAAAAGTTGTATAAATCATACACTTTTAGAAACTAATATTCCTTTTCGTCCCTAAAATTTGCTCCAAATACGGATTTTGTCCCTAAAGTTTGTCCGCAATTACGGATTTGGTCCCTAAGGTTTGCCCCAATTACGGGTGCAAATTAGAAATTAGGGACGAAAAGCGTAATTAATTTCTAAACTTGGACGATTTATGCAACTTTTTAAACTAACAGACGAATTCCATAATTTTAGATAAAACGTAGGGACGAATTTATGTAATTAACTCTAATATTTATGTATGATGATAATTACCTGATAAAGGATTCATAATTAACCATGTAAAGTGTTAACCATCGAACTTACTGTTTGTTTTCATTTAAATCGACCAGGATATCAACCCAATGGTGAAGCTCCTTTATCTTCGACGGACAAAGGAATCACACCGGGGCTAGATGGTGGAGATTGGTCTCCCCCTCGTAGACTAAGGGCCGATGAAATCCCAGCTCTCGTTAATGACTTTAGGCTAGCCGCACGCAATGCCATTGATGCTGGTTTGTATAAATACCTCGTACACAAGATTATTTTTCTTCTTATATATATTAACTCGTAATATGATAATGATACTAAAGGGTTAGTAGTCTAGTTGTACGTGAATTTTCCTTTAATCAAGAGGTTGTGGGTTCAAATTCCACTAGGGACCAAAATGTGAATTACTATATAGTGTAGTTAACAAAACTCGTTATAATATACAGGATTTGACGGAGTAGAGATCCATGGAGCAAACGGATACATCATTGATCAATTTTTAAAAGACAAAGTGAATGACCGAACGGATGAATATGGTGGAACACTAGAAAACAGGTGTCGTCTTGCTTTAGAAATTGTTGAAGCGGTTGCAAACGAGATTGGAGCTGACAAAGTTGGTATAAGGCTATCCACATTCGCAGATTACATGGAGTGTGGTGACTCTAACCCCGAAGCACTAGGCCTTTACATGGCTAATGCACTTAACAAGTATGGGATCCTATATCTCCATGTAATTGAGCCAAGAATGGTGCAAGTTTGGGGCAAATCCGAAACTCCATATAGTACTCTTCCAATGAAGAAAGCTTTCAAGGGAACGTTTATTAGCGCGGGTGGTTATAAGAAAGACGATGGAAACAATGCCATAGCTGATGGGAATGCAAATTTGATTGCATATGGGAGGCTTTTCTTGGCAAATCCGGATTTGCCAAAGCGGTTTGAACTTAATGCGGATCTTAACAAGTATAATAGGGATACTTTTTATATCCAAGATCCAAAAGTCGGGTATACGGATTATCCATTTCTTGAGGTGTGATGTAAATGTAAACACGATTTGTGTAATAATAAAGGAATAAGATTTAATGTATGAACATCAATTAAGATATAAAACAAGAGAGGCAAATTTGGTTAATAGACCAAAAAATGGTTTTGATCATAATGCTCGGCATTGTTATGAATAGCCATATGGTCAAGTTATGTCGCTCGTATCAGAGGATTCGTTCAAATATCCATGGTCTTCCGCTCAAAGTTCCTTAGCACACTCTCGGTCTTTCCAAAGTGCCATGCCTTATATGTTTCCTTGAAGCTCTTAAAGGGTCACCGAAGCCAATTACGCCTTCAGGGACATATGTGTCGTGTTTACAAAAAGTTAGATACACAAATAGAACCTTTTCTTTTTAGTGGAAACGTCTTGACCCAAATTGTATGTTTAGTGTAATGTTACCCTTTGGTTAGAACTAAATATAATCCCCATAACTATCAATATGGTTATATCTTGTTAGAAAATCAACACTGCGATAATGAAAATAACGATTTGCAAAGACGATAATGAACAAAAAAGATATACCGTGGAAAAACTCTTTCGAGAAAAAACTACGGACACAACTAAATGATTATATTATTGATAGAAAATATGAGTATTACAAAACGTATGAGAAAGTAAAAAGTGCAAATAAACCTATAACCTATAACACCTATATATAGGTAAAAACATAAGTAATAAACAACTTAGAGTTGTATTAAGAAATAATTTAATGTTGTAATTAGGAAACAACTTAGAGTTGTATTATAAAACAACATATGTTGTAATTATAAATTATGAATTTGGATAATAATTTCAACATATTTAATATTCTGTCTCATTAAATCCATATGAAAATATTGATTTTTTTGGCCGGAATGGACATTCCATGGCCGGAATTAGTGCCGGTGGACGATACCGGAAAAATTTAATCAAAATGGTATAGTCGACATTCCCAACGCCGGCTTATGCCAAGTCACCCCGCCACCTCAGCATTCCACCTTTCCTCTTGCCCACTCACCGTCCACTTTTCCACGTGGAATCCCACTCACCATAAGACGTTGGGAGTGCCGATTAATGGTGCTTTTTCTGCAACCGAGTCACGAGGCACATGTAGCCCCGACACACCTTTTCCACCACCCAATCACGAGGCACACGAGGACTACTGGAGAGAAGCGAACTTGACCATCGAAGCGGATAAAACCATGATAATTACAAAAAGAGGAAGAAAGAAACAAAGAAGAATCCGTAACGAAATGGACCAGTCGAGCGGAAGTGGAAGTAGACCCCGAACTTGTAGTGGTTGTGGACAAACAGGTCACAACAGTTACAGCCGGATTTGCCCACGTAACCAACATTAGTGTGTATTGTAACTTGTTAATTCTGTATTTTTACTTGTTCAAAACAGTGGGATTAAGTGGCCCATTTTTTATTTTAAGTTGTTCATTTTTGCCCAAAAAAATATATTTTTGCCATTTTGTACATACCATAAAACACACGAAGAAAACCATAAACATTAATCTAACTTTTATAAACTCTAAAACAATAACATATTAACAAAACACAATTTGGAAATTTTCATAAAAATCATCAAATTACATACACAATTAACCCTAAACACTAACACATAACCATTTTCAAAACAAAAAAACTCACCAAAATGATTTTTTGTCATTTTATATATAGCATAAAACACACGGAAAAAGCCATAAACATTAATCTAACTTTTATTAACTCTAAAACAATAACATATTAACAAAACACAATTTGAAAATTTTCATAAATATCATCAAATTAAATATATAATTAACCCTAAACACTAACACTTAACATTTTCAAAAAGAAAAAAAAAAACCCAAACCACAAAACCACCTACCAAAACCGGAAACCACTCAACAAAAACCACCTTATATTAAACCAAAAGCCGACGTTGGGAACGCCGGCTATTGACACGTCGACGGACAACAAGGATTAAGCAGTAGTGGAAAGCTGAGTGGCGGGTGACGTGGCATAAGCCGGCGTTGGGAACGCCGGCTATACCATTTTGATAAAAAAAATTTCAGTGTCGTCCACCGACTCTAATTCCGGCTATGAAATGTCCATTTTGGCCAAAAATCAAAAATATTTATAATCTCCGATTTCAACTATTTTATCAAAAAATATTCCCTTTTACATATAAGCACTTTAACTAGTTTTACTTAGGACATTTCTAATGTATGCACCAAACAATAACACCATTTTGATGTAAAATGAGAATCTTTATAACACCAAAGTCATTTTCTCTCCAATGTATACACCAAATATATTAACACAAACTCTTTTTTAACTATGGAGTTTCACAATAAAATGTTTCAATATGATTACTTTCTATAATAAAAATTAAGAACATAACTGAATTCGATATTAACTAGTTATTTTTTAAAAATAATTACAGATAAATATTTTCTTTAATTAAAAAAAAGTATATCAAGACCATACTCAATTTAAAGATCTTAATGAACTTGTTTTAACAAGATATAATTTATAATTTATTATTTAGTGTAGATGTTACATATTTAACCAATAGATGATTTGTAAAATTTGGTATAATGTATAGTGCTACACCAAATTTGGTGTAAAATGGATGATAAATGGTGCAATATCAAAAATTTATACCATTTTAGTATCTTGGTTGGATATTGATAACACCAAATTTTACACCATTTTGATATTTTAGTGTATACATTGAAGATGACCTTAGTACACCCATATTTTACTCATATAAGATTAATACATTTTTCATGTTCATCCACGTTTTTTCTTTTATTCTATGTCATCGTTGAATACAAATATGAAGACGTAAAAAACAAAATTCTAATATAGTTTAAAAGTAAGCTTGTGATCCATTTACATATAGATTATATGTTATTTTTTTCGTTGAAGAAAAATTAAGTTCTTGAAGTATTAGTGTGTAAGTGATTGCTTTTCCGAATAGATAGAAATGGTACGTTTGGCTACAAGTTTTTTAAAATTTAAGCCTTTTGTTTTATGAAAAAATAAACTTCAGACTTAAAAAAAAGTTGTGTAGATATTAGAGCTTTATGTTCAAAATGAAAAGCTACCAAAATTAGCTTTTCGAAGAAAGAAAAAGAAAAAACAAAAACTTCGGCTTTCGACTTTTACATTCAGTTCTAGCTCCCAAACTATTTGCGCCAAACATACTCGTATAAAATAAAATAAAAAACAAAAATTTTAAATTTGACAAATGACGTGTCACAAAATGAGCCCAACCCAATGAATCCAATAGTACATGTCCTATGAAAGCACAAGTACACCAATTAACACCATCCCCTCATATAATAAAACCCATTCCCAAACACTATTTTTCATAATTTTTTACAAAAATGATTTCTTCAATTTCTTCAATTACAACTGCATATTACTGTCTAAAATCAAATACCCAAATCATAAAACCACTAAATTCATCACCTTTTTCAATCCCCATTCTTAAATTCCCAAAATTGTTGGTAAACAAGAAATTGGTTATTAAACGATGTCGTTTTGAGTGTAATTCTAGCATCACACCTAATGACCCTCCTCCTGGTAAATTATTAATCTTTTTATTATGCTTTCTGATGGGTTATTTTTCTTTTAATTAATTTTTTTTTTTTTGTGAATTTTTCAAATTTTAATGTTTTTTTTTTGTTTACATTTGATATAGGGAAAAATGCCAAAAAAGGTAACATAAAATCCACATTTTGACATTTGAGGGTATGTAAAAAATTTTGGAACCAAAAAGGATTACAAAATCGAATTTGGCACAATAAAGGATTATTTGCGAAAGTTAAGTTTTTAACTTGTTTTCAACATGTAAAACATTAAATAACGCGTCTCGTTTTTTTTCTAAAAGTGACGAGAAATTAGAGAAAATCACATTTTCAAAAAGAGTTTCAATCATATCTTAAAAATTTAGGCTTGAACCTTCATTTTAACGATTAATAATTTTCGAAAATCCTCTTTTAAAACAAATGAGATTTTATAATCCCTTTTTAAAACAAATTAGATTTTATAATCCTTTTTTGAAACAAATTAGATTTTATAATCCTTTTTGGTTCTAAATTATTTTACGTACCCCCAATTGTCAAAATTTGTATTTTATGTTACCTTTTCTGGCATTTTTCCCCTTGATATATTTAATTGTATTATTTTTTAAGTTTTTATTCTTAAATCTAGAATTTATTCATATAAGATTTTTTCTGTTTTATGATGGGTTATTTTTTATTTAATTTATTTATTTTTATTTGATTTTTTAGTGAAAATTTCAAATTTTAATGTTTTTTTTTTGTTTAAATTTGATATATTTAATTGTATTATTTTTTAAGTTTTTATTCTTAAATCTAGAATTTATTCATATAAGATTTTTTCTGTTTTATGATGGGTTATTTTTTATTTAATTAATTTATTTTTATTTGATTTTTTAGTGAAATTTTCAAATTTTAATGTTTTTTTTTTGGTTTAAATTTGGTATAATTAACTAAATTATTTTTCAAGATTTTTATTCTTAAATCTGGAATTTGTTCATATAAGATCTTAAAAAAAAAAAAAAAAACTTTGTTCAGTAAAAATTATGTAATTATATCATGTTTAATGACTTTTTTGAAAAAATGTGCAAGGACTAGTTATATGTTTATCCATATTTGATTATCGCGATAAGCGGTTTAATATTTGTACTAATAAACACTCCCTAAATAGTTTAAATTTGCCATAAGATTCAACAAATAGTACTTAAGTCGAAATGATTGAAATGCCCTTCTTAAACTTGGATAATTGGTATTTTGCAGGAGAAAATGAAAGTAAACAAGTTTTGGACGCGTTTTTCTTGGGGAAAGCTTTTGCAGAAGCGTTAAATGAACGTATTGAATCTACTGTTGGGGAGATTTTGAGCACGGTTGGTCGGTTGCAAGCTGAACAACAAAAGCAAGTACAAGAATTTCAGGTACTAAACATATTTGATGTTAATGTTACTATATTTGAAGTGCTCGTATAATGGGACTTGGTTTTAGAGAATATTGGTTAGGGTTTAGTTTGGAATGTAGAGGTAACGAATTGATCCGTTTGCTACAAATGGGTCACTTTGTGCAGTGTTTGGGATTACGTTTTGGAAAAGCTTATCTATTATCATGTATAACTTGTGTATAGAAGACGCAAATAATCAGAATTTGACAGAAATATCTCAAAAAGGGGATTATCTGCATTTTCCTAGAAAGATAATGTGGTTTTTAAACCACATTTTGTAAACGCAAATTCTGTTTTGCAAGCGTTATACAAAACACCACCTAACTGATTTTAAGATATACACATTTGGGATATCCAGATATCTTAACATCGATCAAGGCCAAAAACTTGTCAGATGGCGAAAGTGCCCTCAAAATTGTAGAAAGACAAATAACCTTGATTAGGTATCAACATATTAATGTATCGTAGTTGATTTATGTTTCATTTTAGATACATGGTATAATTTCTTTTTTAAGTTCGAGGGCATTTTTGGAATTTTCCGTTGTTGAAATTGGCATAAACGAAACCAAAGTAGTACTTGAAAAAACATGTTACAACTTACACAAAAATGCTCGGTTTTAACTTACTTTTTTGGACTAATATGAAGGATGAAGTGCTAGAAAGAGCTAAAAAGGCGAAAGAAAAAGCGGCACGTGAAGCCATGGAAGCACAAGGAATTGTTCCACAAACCGTTGCATCAAATATTACTTCACCAACTCCTATCAAAACAGAAAACACTTCTGTGACAGTTTCTATAGCCATTGATGATGAACCAACTATTTCTCCGTCTTCATCTACCTCCGATTCTAATGATCAGAGCCCGAATAATGGTAGCTCAGACCCACTTTTAGGAATATCGATAGATGATTAGATAATTTATGCCATTAAATTGAATCGAGTACGGGTTATTTTATTTATGAACTGTGGTTCGGTACTATCTTACTACTTACTAGTTATAAAGTGGATCGAATGAGTAGGAGTTTTGAATATGTATTATAGAAGTGTTTATTGTGAAATTCAGACTTGAAGAATAATTTGATTCATGTTAATGATAAGTTATATAATTTTGCATTTTTCGTTCTATTGGTGTATAATCGAGTAGACACAATGCCAAACACGAGCTAGACTCGAGTAAGCTCAAAAATCGACTCAATTGTAGTGTTAACAAATAAAGTACGTATGAATACTAGTTTTTCTAATACTTGCAAAACCAACTCAATAATTAAGTTTTTGAGCTCGACGAAGAAATTGCAAGCACAACATATGGTCTAAATTCAATATATGTACGAATCAGAAGAACACAAGTAGCAAAAATGACTTTATAATTTCGTTCAAACAAGAGATACAACTTTCGATTATAACAAAAAGACGTCTTACTAAATAAATGGATCAGATCATTCAACTCTCACCGGTCTAACAAAGTAATCCTAATTATCAAAATATCACTTGAATTTCTCCAAAATTTGACCACAAATTTCACCAATTTACTCAATCTTCCGCCATTGTTTCAGGCTCATTTCCATCACCATTGTCTTCTCCTACTGCTTCGTCTTCTTCACCATCAGATTCCTTTTTTGTATAATCGACTTTAAAGTCATAATCACCTTCCATAGAATCGTTTTCTTCCACAGGAGCAGATTTTATAGCTTTTTTCCTTTTCTTTTTTTCCGCTTTCTTTTGTTTGGGGTTAAGTACACCTTCGGCATCATATAGTTTCTCGTTTTGTTTGCTAGTTGAGTTCTTGAGTTTGGTTTCTGGTGCTTCTTTTTCATCTTCTGCCATAGTTTCATCTTCGGTTACGGGAGCTATTTCTGGTTCTTTCTCATCCTGAAAAAGAATTAATTAACGTTAACAACAGAAATGTTAATTTTTTCCTTCAATATATACCCATCGCAAAATGTTTATTTCTTTCTCATCTTCAGTTTTCGATCAGATTTACTATTTATTAAATCAATTAAATAAAAAACCAAGCATTTTTTCCCGAATCCGTTTAGACACATTACCCAACCAGCCCGACCCGCCCTTTTTGCCGCATCTATTTTTGATAAATAAAGAGTGTAACACCTTGAAAAAACTGTGGGAAAAAAACAAACCTCAAGCATCGATTCATCAAAAGCAAGAGGGACACTTGACGGAATCTCAACAGGATTAAACTCGATTACAGACTTAAGGCTACCAATATACGACGATTCAGTGCCATATACTTCATCTACATTAAACTCCTTTCCTAGTTCCGATACAATAACAGTCTCCGTAGCCTCTTCTTTGATCCTAGTTGGAGGCATTGTATAATATGGAATTTTACCTGCAAAAAAACACAGAGAAAATTAGTGTACATAACTTGCTTACTTTCGATTTATTTCTCATTGTTTTTGTTAGAGGAGGCAACTTTGACCCATTAACTTACGACTGGGTTGTTTTGGTTTGTTTTTATCTCAAACCGGTCAAACATAAAAATTTAGCTTACGAGGGAGGGAAGCACATTAAAGGAGATGAGAGTAGTCCCGAAGTCTACTTTTAAAGAATATATATAACTTCCAAAATCGTATAATAATATTTATTTTAAAGTCATAACTAACCCACCTTTCTGATTCGATTTTATCCCAAAAACCTGTCCATCTCAAAAGTTCTTCACAAAATTTCCCAGTTTGCCCTTAATTACATCATAAAATATGATCACTTCCTAAAACCATGTGTATTATTAAAACGGTAAAATTGTCATTAAACTACTTAAAATATGAAATATTACTGGACATTTATTATTTCTTCTGTTTTAAGAGGGGTATTTGGGGCTTTTACGTTAGCTATTTATGCAAATGCATGCAAATTGGAAACTTATCAAAGTTGGGCTAACACAAACCTTCATTCCAATCCCGCAATACAATTCTTGCAGCAGCATTGTTGTCCAATAAGCCACCTTTTTTTAGCTTACCTCTGACGGAAGCTACCCTTGAAAGAAAGTTATCAACTGAATCAAAAGTAGGAATCTTGTACAACGTTACCAACGTTTCTGGCGGACATAACTTGATGATTTCCGTCACTGCAATCCACGTTAGACTATATTCAGAATCCGACCAAGAATAAGATCCATGTTACAAATATAAACGGATAGAAGATGTCATTCATGGATATAATTTTTTTACCTGAAGCAATAGGATCCTCTAGCTTCTCGATTTTAAGGCAATTTCGAAGAGCTACAGATGCATCATTTTCCCCGCTCTTAACCATCACAACACCAGGGCAATCTAGTAATTTAATATTCTTGTCTAAATGAACTTCTTGCATGGTTCTTGTTAGACCTGGTGTAGCCCCGACATCCACAACATGGCATCTTTTTAAGCTATTAATTAGACTGCTTTTTCCAACATTTGGCAGTCCAACTATACCCACGGTAATTGATTTTTTAATCTGCATTAAACATAACGTTTTCAGTAAAAAAAGATGTATTAGTTGATACCACCTAATTAACTCTGTTTGACTCATTTCCCGTTTAGCTGAAATAATTATTTGACTGTTTGAAATAAAACACAGCCCAATTCCACCGATTCGTAAGCAAATCAGTCGAAAATGCCACCTCTATAACATGAAGTGTTTACATACCTCATGACTTCTTGAGTAATTCTTCAATAGTTTTACAAGAGTTTCTGCTCCTAAACAGTCACTTGTTTGCAAAAGCTCGCTGGTCTTTTTTGGAGCTTTTGAGGATTTCCACCCGAGATTAGATTTCTGCTTTTGAGTGCTACACTTGAAGGCAACTGCCGGTAATTCTTCTCTAAGATACTTAAGCCACTTTTCAGCAGCTTCACGGGGAACAAGATCTAATATCCAAGTTCAAACAAATGTAAGCAGCATATAACGAAAAAATAAAAATCAGAATATAATGAGCATTAAAGAATACCCATGAAGAATTACCTATTTTATTAAGAAGCAACACGAGACGCTTTTCAGGACCAGCTTTCAATACCATCTTTTCCATATCAGTACAACGGGAACCAAGGGGATCCCGAGCATCAAGCACTTCCAAAATGACATCTGATGCTTCAATAACTTTGGCCAACTCCTTGTAAAACGACCTATCTGAATCGTCCAAAAAAACCCATAAAAAATCAGAACACAATAATAATAAGGCTAAAAGTACAAGTTAAAATAGAGCATATATGGTCACATACCGCGGGTTTTACTTGAATTATCGACAGCTTTTTTTGCTCCAACTTCCTTCTCTTTTGCAGAAACTTGTTCGGCCAAATCGGTAATATCATCACCATCATCCTCCAATAGACCCAACTTCCTCTTTTTAGCCTGAATTAAAAAAGTATGACGTTTTAACATGAACAACGATATATATATTGTAACTTCTGATCTTTTGAAACAAATAAACGATCAAAACTTAATAGATTTACCCTCTCTTTACGAGCAGCTTTTTTCTGCTCAATTTCCTCAAGCGCCTTAGTACGGCGAGCTTCAAGAGCTTTTAGTTCTTGCTCCTTAAATGGCCAATCGTTAGGAATCCCTGGATCCTTCTCAACTTTAGTTCTTTTGTTCAATCCAAGCTTCTTCGCCTCTTTAGCCTTCTTCTTATGGTGCTCCTTTACCTTCTTTATAACCTTATGCTTTTGTTTTAACGTTACTCTCTTACTTTTACTCTCTGCAAATTCATAACAAAAAAAAAATTAATACATCAATCAAATTTAAGCAAAATTTTTACGCAAACACAAAATTATAAATGGTCCAAATCTATAGCCTATATTACTGCCTTCTCTCGAAATATTTAAACAAAATCAACATAATCTATTAAACTTAAGCAAAACGGATAGATGAACACAATCAATAACGATTAACAGACATTTATATATAGATTGACTTTAACCTAAGGGGGTGTTTGTTTCGGCTTATGAGCTTATGTAAATCTTCATAAGCTCATAAGCTCATTTTTTTCGGCTTATGAGCTTATTAAGTTGAGCTTATGGTTTATTTAAAGTCATAAGCTCAACTTGATAAGTTCATAAGCCGAAACAAACACCCCTAAAAGAAAATATCAACACGATCATATATTTCTACTCTATACACATTCATTCATAAACAATTAACAATTAAACAAATAAAAATGTATTAATTCAATTTGAGTTTAAAACTCATTCGGTCTACACATTCGATTCAACTAAAGCGAAAAACCGAAAGAAAATACGCACACTCGGTAACGATTAACAGACTTTAGTATATACAAATTGATATTAAGCTAAAATACAAAATCATATATTACTCTATACAAGTTCATAAACAATTAGGGGGGGTTTGTTTCGGCTTATGTAACGGGCTTATGAGCTTATGTAATTAGCAGAAATTAATACATCAAACATATGTTAATAGGCAATTAAGAGAATTAAGTAATAATTTAGAGAAATTGAAAAAATACTTTTGCTACGTTTCGGCATGATGTTTGAATGGCGGTGTGAAGTTGCAGAAAGAGGAGAGTGGTTTATGTATAAACAGATTAGGGTTTATGAACAATGAGGCGCTCAACAAATAGGGTTTCAGATTTTTTGTTTTTATTTTTAAATAATTTAGGGGGTGTTTGTTTGGTTATAACGTGATATTTCGGCTTATGTTTTACAAGTCCGGAATTTTCGGTTATGTAACCATTTATTTGCTTATTAGTGTTTATTATGTTATAATATACAGTAATAAGCTGATAAACGGTTATATAAACCGAGAAATTCGGACAATTGAAACATAAGTCGAAATGTCAATAAGTCATAAGCCGTTTATATAAGCCCAAACAAACACCTCCTTAATATATTATAAAAATAAAAATAAAGTAAATAAGTAGTCGTCTTGTCTTTATCGGTGTATATATGTATAAGAGCATTTTTAATTATCGTGTTTTGACTTTTGAGGTCGTTAGAGCACCCGGTATGATAATCACGATTCTGGTGATTCTGGGATTACTTTTGCTGACGTGGCAGTGAGAATCATGATTCTGAGATTTTGGGTGGTATGATAATGAGGATTGTCGGTGATTGTGGGAGTTGTGGGACCCAGTGTTTTCCTTTTTTTTTTTTTAAAAAACATTTAAATAAGATAAATAAAATATTTTATTAAAATAAAGAACAATACAAATAATTAAAACAATACAAATTATTAAAACTAAAATAAATACTAAGCTAAATCATCCCATATTTTTGTTGGATTTTTATTTTTTCGGTCTCGATCCACTCCGCTTGTGATTGTGGCAACCCCTCCGTACTTTGTTGAAGAAACAACATATCGTCTCTTCTTGCACTTGAATAAGCCGCTTGTTCTTGTTGGAGAGTCGCTTGTTCTTGTCGGAGAGCCGCATGTTGTTGTGCTAGAAGTGTTTCTTTTTTTGTTTTGGCGACATCCTTTTTTGTTCTTGAAAATTTTTCTTAAATGTGTCGCGATCGCTCCCCAAAACGCCGACGACGAAGATGATTGTGCCTTTTCGGATGCGTCAGATGATTCTTTTCTTTTACTTCCTCTTTGTTTTCCTCAAGGTCGTTCTTGTTGATCATCCGCAAAAATATCATCCGAAATATCCACGTCTTCAAGGTTGACGGTGGCGACTGGAGTATCTATTTTGTTAAATGCACGCCATCTGCTATGTTCTCTCCAGACTTCCCACGCCCCCATATGATTAAAACTAACACCCTCTGTCTCAAAGAACATTTGATGAGCCGCCTCTATAACCTTCGAATCGTCGGTCCCGCTAGCCCGAAGTCGTAAAACCTCCGAATGGTGGCCTATAAAATTCTTTACCGAGGCACTCATCGCCGTGAACTTGCTGTTGAGGGAATCCTTGTTTCTCTCCACAAACTCTTGCCCCTTGGCTTGTTCGTTGTATCCCGCAACGATCCGTCTCCAAAATGTTGCGTCGGGTTGGACGTTTTCTTTGTCGGAATCTTAAGAAACGTGGCACCACATCTTTGCCAAAAGGACCTCCTCGGGCGTCGACCATGCCACCTTTTTGCACGCCTTTTTCTTTTTGGGATTAGATGTGGAGGGTCGTAGCGTTTCTTGGACCACGTCTTCGGTTTCTTGAACGGTTTCTTGAGTTTCTTGAACTCGGCTTTGTGATTGTGTAGGTGGAAATTGTGTTTGTTGGGGAAAATATTGGGATTGTTGGGGAAAATATTGTGATTGTTGTTGGGGAAAATATTATGATTGTTGTTGCATCAAAAGTTGTGAGTGCATTAATAATTGATCGGGATTGAACATTGTTTGAGGTGGTTGTGATGCTTGGTGCGCTAAAAATGTGTTTAGAATTTGTTGTTGTTGTTGTTGGGAAAAGTTTGGTATTTGGGGTGATAATAGGGCGTTTGGTGTATTGTGGTAGTTTGCGAAACCGGAGGGTGTTTGTAATTGTGGCGTCGAAGGTGTGTTTGTGTTTGTTTGGGGAGCGTTTGAAGAAGATGAAGACATTTTGAGATTGAGATTATGGTATGAGATTAAGATTATGGTATGAGATTAAGATTGAGATGGAATGAGATTGAGAGAAGGTGTGATTTTTTGGTTAAAATGTGAATGTATTTATAGGTGAAATTGTGGAAAAAGAAAAAAAAAAAAAAAAAAAAAGGTTTTTAAAACCAACGATTATATTATTGACCGTTGGTGTGATTAATGTTTTTTTTTTATTAAATCGACCGTTGGTAAAAAAAATAAATTAAATAAATAAATTTTTTTTACAATTGACCGTTGTCACCACAACGATCGTTCACAACGAGCCTCACAACAACGACGGGCGGTGTGGTAACGAGGTGTTCCGCTCGTTGTGGGTGTCACAACGAGCCCACACCCGGTGCTCTTATGACCTTCCATAGCTCAAGTCATAGTTTGATATGCGGTATTACTAGTCTTGGGCCACGGTCATAACATCCCTATTTTTTTTTTATTTCTTTTTCAACTATTTTATAAAAGATAAAAATATTTGTAGGGTTATGTTATGAGAGTATTCAGAGTAATATGGTTGTGGGGCTCGTTGTCAACCCACAACAAGCAAGTATGCTCGTTATCATACTGTCCCACTTTATTGTTCGGCTCGATGATTTGGTAACGGGATGTGTATTATTTTTTTTTTAATTATCCAACGGTCGCAAATGGTTTAAAATAAAAAATGTGTGAGCCACAATCACCAATAACCATTCTAATCATTCCACCAAAATTCCACTAACCATAATTGTTAGATGCTTCTGTCGACGTGATATTCACAACTATATTTATCACTCTCCATACTTTAAACAATATTATGATATTATTAGAGCATCTCATGTCATAAAACTATTCAAAAGCTTTAAACTTTCAAACGATTTCCAAAATGTAAAAGCTTCGAATTTTATCAATACATATTCATTATGTGTAAATCTCAAAAAGGTTTACAAATAACACTCTAACAAATGCATTCAACTTTGATTTTAGAAGGGTATGAAACACTTTATAAGTTATAAGTTAACATTAAACCTCTTCATATTACATAAAAGTAAAACAAGTCCTCATTGTGATATAAAATTAATTGAATTCCATGTGGCTTGTGATATATTGAATAGAAATATTTGTTGGTCTACTTTTTAGAGTTATATAGATAAACCCCTTCACTAATTACAACTTATTTTTAAGACGATGACCGATGACCGAAGAACTCTTATAACATAAAATAACATCAAATATTTTAATATTAGGATTAAAATTGTTTTATTATCAACTAATTTTTTCTAGAACAAAATAGGGTGAAAAAACGTTTCTTTAAGATATTGGATTAACCCTAAAATAATATTTTTTTATATATTTTTCTCTTAGTTTGTAAAAACCATTATTTTTCTTAGACATATATCATACACTTACATGACCATTTAGTCGTACCATGGAGGTCAAGTAAAAGTTGAGGGACTGTTTTAGTAAATTAGTGAAAAACCGAAAAAGTTGATAAAGAACTCAATTATCAAGTTACATAAGTCAAGGGACTGTTTTTGTAGTTTACTGAAACTTAGTTAAACAATAAATAGAACTCAATTGTTAGTCTTCATTTATTATATTTTGAATTAAAACAAATGATTCGAGGTTAGAGAGACACACATTTATACAATATACAACCTATTTACCCATACAACCTAATAAGGAGTTATCCCACTTAACGGAAAACCTTAGACGAGACACGAATTTGAGACGTCTTCTTCATTTACTATTATTCCAAAAACGTCTTTATTTTGATTTCCGCATTGAAAGATTGTTTAATCGATTGGCAATATCTTTGTTTGTTTAAAGTTTATGCTACACCGAAAACTCGTTCAATGGATTGATAATCCTCACTATGCAACTTATCTCTGCTCTACATTTTAAACTTAAAAAATACAAGAACCAATGCATTGAATCGAGCATCATTTGTGTTTCTCGTTATAAATATTAATCATACCGATAAAAATTATGATGTACATATGATAACTTTATATGTTAGTTTAGTTTGCTATGAATATGGGAAAAACAGAAAAAAGTTTAATGTGTTAAGAAAGGTTAAAATCCTCACAATGAAACGCAACCCAAGAAGTCACAAATGGGTTGAAGTTTAATCATGCGTCCACTCGTAATGTATTATTGTAGAGGTGGAAGATGAGCGGGCTAGGCTGGTTGGGTAACAGGTCAAAGTTGTATAAGGTAATTGGTCGTGTTTTAGTATGAGCCTTGGCTGGTTTAGTCGGGTTTACATGTAAACAATCCGTCCCCTTTAGTTTAGTGAATTGATTTGATGTGGTTGATATATATTACAACCCAAATCGACCACCCACTTTGAAGTATTAATGCATTTGTGGAGCATATATGTGGACGGCTTACTTATTGATTCCGTAAACACAGTTGAATGTGGAACCCAACTTGATAACAAAAATATGGAATCAGAAAAAATCGCAAAGAAATAATCATGTGTAGCTGCTGTCGCGCAAGCTCCCAGGTTCTGATATTTGTTTCAGTGGTTCAACAATGCGGCTTACTTGTATACTTTGTTATTTTTAGTGATGGAAATATGGACTAGTTGGATAACTTGTCTAACCGGTAATCTTTTGGGACAAAGTGAAACGGGTTGGGCTCCGTTTGGTTGGCCCGAGTATTTGTTAAACTTAGAATCTATATATGTATCTCAGAATAAAAACAATTTACAATATGCATTAAAATGGGACTATGGACAACTTTCATCATGTTCCCCTTTTAGTGATAGTAGCACTTCATTTATCATGGTAGGCAATGCATCGTTTCAACAGCTGCGAGCAAAGGGGTAATTTCAACCAGTTTTGTTAAAATTGGTCACTTTTCGGTTTTTCTGTAGCTAATGGGTCAAACGGGAAAGATAGATATTTAGCTAAAAAGAAAAGGAGTCAAATGGTTTATTTCATACAACAGAACACAAAACGTTGATAAGAAAAAAGGTCGACATTGCCTCATTTGGCTGCGACTTATTTAACAATCTCTTCTGTATTGCAAGAGGTACTACTGCAGTCTTTTCCTTGAAATCGGCTAAATGGCTGATATGGGCAAGTTGAAATACGAGTCAAAACATAAAAGTCAAAACGGTTTTGGGTAACAAGTATTTTTTCAGTAGGGGTTAAATTGCCAAGGTCGGGTTGAATTGACCCACAAATATTTTCTTTAACCTATTTATTATTTTTTTTATAAATAATTAACGCCTTAGTTATGATCACAAAAACCAATATTATTTCAATAATCGTCTAAATCTTTGAATAAAAATGATTTAGGAGGCTGTTTGTATTAAACAAATACTTCATTAACCTTTCAACTTGTTTGACCCGATCCCCTTTTAGTGCCAAACATAACCCAAAATAATCCATTTATAAGTCAAATGAGTCGAAACTGACACCTCCATAATCTACTAATTATCCACGCTACCCGTCTTCAGATTATTATGACATTGCCTAATACGATAAACAAGTGATTATTCTTTGACTAATTACACCTTAAACCAATACTAGGTGGAGTATTGTTTAAGTAAAATATTATTCTTATTCCTAAACCAAATACACATTTCTACATAAAAACAAGTATATTAGCCTCTCCTTTTGACTAAAAAGCAACTTTGGCTGGAATCAAAGGATAATATTGTATAAGATTATGGGTATTATGATATTAATATTTGATCACCGACGTTATTAATTGTCTAATCGTTGTTCTTATTTGATGTAGAAATAATCATCGTTAAATTATGAACAACGTTTTTAAAAAGCAGCTATCAACCTGCTTTTTCAAAACTGTGTTTTGTTTCTTTTAAAAGGAAGATAATCGTTTTTTTTTTCTCTCCATTATTTACATTTTGCAAACGTTATAATCAGATAATCTTCCTCTAAACACCTAAACAACTAATCATTCACTTCCCAATAAATCACTTTAAAAACGCCCATCCAAACACTCCGAACTTCCCACTAATTAATCGCACAGTGACGTAGGTGGGCTGTCGAATAACATAGATATCGAAAAAAGGACAGTCGACAGTAATTTGATTTGTTGATTAGGTAAATGTTTGTCTGCCTTAAAATTTCTACAAAACTATGTTGTCTTATAGCTCTTAATTTGTTGTTAATTATTATTTGAATTAATAAAGTAGAGTGGGAACATGAATAGGGGTTTGAGAATGATAGGTGGATTCTACTTTTAATAGAATTTTTAAAAGCAAAAGATTTATATATTTTTAGAAGATCATATTTTGTGCCCTACCATCTTTTATTACAAACTTTTTTTTATTGGACAAGACTTTTTTTTTTCTTCTTTTTCTTTTCTTTTAGAACGGCAATGTTAGTGATTCGGGGTCACAGTGACATTTAATTGGACAGTATGCGACTCATGAACCTTACACCAAAGTTAGTTACATATCTTTTAAAATTCACCTAAGGAGGAAACCCAGAGGAAGGCTCGAACCCAAGACACTTACCGATGGGACAAACCCCATTGTTACCATTACATTTAATCAAATTTTAGTGATTTATCTTTTTATAAAGTAAGGTTTCCCACTTAATTCATTAGTTGTTTCCTTTTTTTATATAAAGTGTTCAAAGTTTTCGAAGATTCGGGTGAGTAACGACGGTTTAAAAGGTTATAACACATTGTTCTTGCCGTATTTGCACATACATAGCTTGCATTCTTGCAAGTCGTATGAGTGTAGTTGCTAGCTAGAATTATATAAACAACGATATTCGATCCGGATCAAGTGTAATGTTTTTCTTTTTGTGTGTGCAAAATGTGGCTGGAATTTCCTATTTTGTAGTGTTTGGCAAATCATATTTTGAGAAGTAGACAAGTAGTTGCAACAAAACTTATTTTCAAAGTAATTGTTAAGGTACTTTTTGTATTATTATTTGATAACTTTAACTGCCTTATTTTTTAGAAAAAAAAATATTGATAGGTTGCCTATCCTCCCCACATGCCCCTCTCTTAAAGACATTATATGAAAAATAATGTAGAGCTTTGCTCCAAACCGACTGAGTGGCTCCCTCAGGAGAGTGTCCGCTGATATCAAGAAACATGATCATATTTGCAAAATCTTCCGTCCAAACCATTCGTGTGACTACTTTTGTTTGTTATAATTGCAACGGAAAGTTCTTCTGAAATGGATTAAACATATTTTTAAGTTAATAATTTAAGCATACATGTTATTACTCTTGAAATCATTGTAGAATATGCAAGAAGGAAAAGAGAGTGGACCATGGGCTTTTATTTCCTAATCCCTTAATTCAAGCTCATGCTTACCTATTGAAAACAACATCCCCTTAAAAGTTGAAACCAATTTGTAGGTGTGATGGATACTCTCATGATTTGATAATGATGTTAAGACATTTATATGTATATCTTATAATTCATGGTTGGCCTCTCATCAAATTTAAACCATTTGTTAAAAAAAATGTGTTTATTTGATACATGGTAGTAAAAATGTATAAATATTGCTCTTTGTGTATTATATAGTGTATCAAAGTCGAATCATGAACCTCTTAGTGAAGCAAATTCAATTAAGCAACAACTCGGGCTATAAAGAAGCCACCATAAAGCGTTTTGATCAGTATCAAAGATTATTTATTGAAGTTGACATATTAATTGAATTTTAATTATTTTGAGCCAAAAAATAAAGAAAATCAATAGAATTCGTAAATACATATATATTTTTCTTTTTATTGTCTGAAGACCATTCCATTCCCTATTTCATTGTGTATAAACTAAACAAACAATTAAGGTAAATACAAAATTAAAGTTTAGGTCTTTTGCACCATATACAATGTCCAAATTTCTAATTCTAGAAACCGCTTACTAAAATTCTCAAAGTTAGAAACATTATTTGCAAAAAGGGAAAATATTTACCTGGAAACCGAGAATTATGATGATTTAACTGTTTTTAATTGACTTTCTTGTTTTTTTTTTTCCTTTTTTCTCACATGAAATTTTTTATATGAGTGGGTGTTATTATATCTATTTGTTTAATATATTAAATTATCCCAATATTTATTTCAAGTATATTATTTTAAAATAATCGAAAGCAACAAGGTGAAGCATAATACCATCTTCGTTTCTCAATCTCTTAGAAAGACAAAAACACATCAATTATTCGTGTTAAATATATATAGTTTGAACACATTAAAAAAAAAATTAGTTTTATAAAAGAGGATATATGTGTACATAAATGTAAAACCTAAACAACGTTTTTTACCTACACTTATCTTTAATTCTATTTTTATATTTTTACAATCGTTGCATTATTCTTAACTTTGTGATTCTTTTTTTATAAGTGGTTTGTAATGTGAATAAATGTGTAACAATGTATTATATTGAGCTTAATAAGAACATAACAATAACTAATAAGTGTTGATGTCGACCTTTGAAAGGAGGCAAACTAACTAAGATTACCAATTTTAAATGCTCACTCGTTCCTCTTTTAGGTTTGATGTAGTAAAACGACTACTAAAAATGTAGCTAGTAGCTTAATATATTCCCTTTCTAAATCAATAATAAACATAATATTTAAAAAAATTCGTAATTAGTTTCTAGAATTGCAAATAAATATGACTTGCTACCTGATAAGTGGGTATGATGTTTCTAATTTTGTAAACAAAAGGATAGTTAGTTTGTAATTTTGAAAATTTTCGTACTTAATTTGTTTCTAGAATCAGAAACCCGAGCATAATATCTTTCTATTTGGTGCAAAAAACTAGTTAAATTTTTCACCCAACCCCTAATATGTGATAAAGAGCAAAACTGTGGAACAAACCGAAGTTGGAAGTGATAATTAAAGGAGTCGTACAATGATTAGTGATGGTTACATAAGCTACATTATGAACATCAAGTGAAATTCTATGTTAACAAACAATGTCACGTCACTTTGACATGGGCAATGCGAAAATCGTTTAGTGTTACATGAGCACACGGCGTCGCATTCTTAGTGACAAAAGGGTGTTTTTGTCACAAATAATACGTTATTAAGGTAAATTGTGGTCCTTTTGTAGATTTTTTGTGAAAGTGTTCTGAATCTACCAACAATCTCCTAATTGAATGCCTTTGTATTCGGGTGGTATATTAACAGATGTGGCGTGAACCAACAAGGCACAACTTAAGCGGTACAATTGTATCCGGTCTTCTCATCAATCAAGGGTTGTCGTTCAAACATCATTAAACACGTAAGTAAGTTATCAGACGTCTAAGAAATCCCCAAAACAACACAAAAGCATCCTACATTATATTTTAACTTTTATTTACAGTGTATATCTTTCGAACAGAAGATGATTCGTATGTCACTAAAAATGATTTACGCGCAACAAATTCAATATGAAAATCACCAAACTACTCAAAAGATAATCATGTATTGTTTCCGTCTTTTAAACACAATCTATCAAAACCCTTTATATTTGAACTCCTAATTTTAAAAAAATTTCAAGTTCTATAAAATCAAAGATCTAAAACATATTAACTAAGTTTAAAATTTAATTTCTATTTAGAAAAGTTGTTTAAGAAATATATATTATAAGTGTATCCATGAGGTATTCTTGTAAGAAACAAAATTTACAAAATAGTTTTTTTTTTCAATGAATTATGTTTCATAAATAATCAAAATAGAATATAAATGTCATAAATAATCAAAATAGAATATAAATGTTTTATATTTTACTAAATGTAATCAAATGTTTGAAGTGGAAGTGGGGAAAGAACATAAAAAATTGTGATTTTGGAACTAACACTAATGATTTTATGCTTTTGGAACAAATTCTTCACATACTCAAAATTGATTCCTTTGAAGACTTGCTCTAACACCTTTAAATAGGAATTTTATTTGATATAACATATTAGAAAGGAAGATAAATTAATTAGGAAAAAGGAAATGATTTGATAGTAAGTATATAAAGTACTTTTCTAGTTTTCATTTAAAAACAAATGCTAACTTTGATTTAACAGGAATGTTGGATTTTTAGTAAGAAAACTTGTAACTCTTGTTTTAGAAAGAATATTACAAAATACACAATAATTCTCATTTTTATCCTTTACATGAATTGAACCCATAATTTTCAGACGAGCGAGCAAACTCACATATCGTAAGACTAAAAACTTTGGTAACGTTCAACTTTTACGTTGTGCATTCATGGAAAACGTCTACTTAACATGAAGATAACAATCTTATGCTTCTCCAAGTGTCAAATATAGCCATGTTTCATATGGATTGTCGTTGTATGGATTCGAATTTATGATTTCTTCATAAGTTGCAACAATAGTTAAGAATTAAATCTTATTTTATTAAATTTATCTTTCTACTTAAAATTGAAGCTAATATACACAGAAAACAAAGAGACATACATAACTAACTTAACAATTTTAACAACTTAGATACTTACAATTTAACTCTTAGATGTTTTGACTATGACATATCAAGTCCTTAAATTTTTTATTTCTAATACTTAAAGTCGCTAAACATTTAGTCTGAACCAAATCAACATGTTATGAAGCTGACAATAATCAACTTCCATTGCTAACATTGTTTAGTTTCAACTTCTTTATCTACGTTTACTATTTTGTTCCCACATACGTCTTTATTTATTCAATTAATGCCTACTGGTAAGACGTTAAACTGAACGCCATTTAACACTACGAATTTAAACCAAAAGATAATATGATGGATTGTGGGAAATTGTGAAAATGAAATATCAACAATTGAGATAGGTTTAGTGATGAGGTATACTTTTTATAAGAAACCTTTTTGGTACCATGAGTCTCACTTGTCCACATCTATGGCCTATCCTCTTCCCACATGCTCACACTTACATATGGAAGTAAATTTATTGTGATTATGTATATGTATATAACACTTTAAAGACATATGGGACCTATAAATAGGACCACAAATATATATTATGACATAAAAAAGCCTAACCTAAGTCATACATATACGAGTTTCACATGTTTTGCCTTAATAAGATTAAAAGAATCTAGACTTTACATTAGTGCAATATTGACACAATAGTCTCACACTAGGCTGCTTTAACATACTCATTTATTTACCTTTGAAGTTAGATTGAATGTCGGTTTTTCATACATGCAATGTGATAATATAAAATCTTATAATCCCATCAAACTTTTATAAGAAAATTGTTATTTAGTGACACATAAAAAAACGTCTAATTAATCGTAACAATGTCACTAAAGACAAATTAAAAATAAAAGACGTTGTGAGTAAACACCACCTTGTTGTGACACATTTTTGTCTCTTAAAAGTCATTATAATCCAAAACATATATTTAGTGATATTTATATGTGTGCCAGTACCACAACTGTCAATAAAAATCGACACATGTACTAATTTCAATAGATCATATCGTGGTCATTGGTAGACAAAATTATCGACTGTCATATACAATTTTACGGGCATTTAAAAATATCTTGGTTACTTGAACTTTTAACAAATCAATCTCCTTTGCACTAACCATTTTGACACATTATTCTCAAGAAAATGCAACAAGAATATGGTTCCAAGAGCTTACCTCATTTTATTGACAATTTGGTTCTAGATATTATTGATTGATGTTTACTACTGGTCACCTAATTCAAAACAACCATTACTTAAGTTATTTACCAAATTTCCTTTTTAAATCTTTGATTTGATGGTTTACCAAGTTCTTACATTTGTGCCTAAAAACTCACCATTTTTTCACATTTTGTTATCGTATAAGACATTTAGTATACTTTCATTTTCATATTTCTTCGGTTTATAAGTTTTCGCTTTATACGAGTACCAATGGAGGGGGGTATGAGAGGAAATAATTTTGAATTGGATTTAAACACCATTTACATATGTGTACCTTAAGATTGCAATATATATTGTATTATCATACATGTTGTAAAAAAGTGATGCAAGCTTTTCAATAATTTAAGATGCATCAAATCAACATTTATGGAAATGCTAGCTACTCTTGAAATTTAGTCACTTAAGATCAATAATTGTGAAATGTGTCAAACCATCTAAAGCATATTTACATATTATTTTCTTTCATTTGAAAACTAACCCTACATTTCCATTTATCAAATATCAAATCAAAATTATAGAAAGCCTTCAAGACTTCTAATTACCTGATAAATACTATTGTAAAATTTTTACATACAAAACCTAATGTGTTTTTTGCTATGTTTAAGTATATATGTATCACTCGATCATCACTTACCTTTTTTTTTTACTTGTTATCAATAATATATACCTCGAGTTTAACCAGATTTCATATGAATAAGTCTCGATATAAATGTTCGATCATGCCCCAAGGTCATGATATAAAGTTGTCCTTTTTTATGTCATTTTCTCTCAACATTGAGAGTATGAAAAAATATATATAAAACATGAAACTTTTTATACATCGTAAACAAAAAAAGTTTAATTACCATTTTCTCCAATCTTGGAACCACAAGACAAGGCATTGTCCAAGGGATTAGCCGGATCCACCAATAATTAAAAAATATAATTCACCAATTCGAATACCGTTAAAAATATATAAAACCCTAAAAGTCCACTCTATTGACTTTGCGACACTGAAAATTTTGTAGATTCTTGTATGAAGAGAAACATAACACGGCGGGTTGATTTCTTGTCTGCCCAGAAAATTAGGGAGAAAGATTGATCAAAGATATTCTTTGTTTAATAGTTTTTCTCCTTTTGATTTGGTCCCATTTTTGTGTTTTTGTTCCCTTTATACAAATTAACTTAAAATCCTATTATCATCGTGACATCAATAATGATTCAATTTTAACTTAACTACAACAAATTTTAAACAAAGTTTACTAATCGAATGTTGATCCACTACTCCGACTCAATATTGATCCACCGGAATAAAAAACCTAATCGAAGTTTTTGAGCTCAAATTTTTATATTTTTCAAGTATCGTAACAAAGTATATATTCCAGCCCTTTGATTTTCATAGATGACATGATTGACATAGCTACCCCCCTATTAAGGTATAAATCTTTTTGAATGGTATTTAACTATTTATTTAGTTCTTGGACTTTCATAGGCAAAATAGTCACAAAAGCTTTGCTTATGAACCACTCATAAAAAGGAGGGTTTTATGACTCATAAGTCATATGCATATATGGAATGTTAAATTACAAATTTGACCTTTACGTACGTACCAACTTCTCACCTCTCCACTAACAATATATCTTACTGCGTATAACTTTAACAAGAGTTATTCAATCATACATGGAATTTGAAGGTGGTGAGGTCCCATGCAACACCCATCATGGGAGACAAATATGGCAAGTCATACGATATGTCAATATATATATATATATATATATATATATATATATATATATATATATATATATATATATATATATATATATATATATATATATTGAATGGTTCATGTAAAAACTCTTATTTTCGCGAAAATGCGAGAATTTTACAAAAAGTGTTAAATCACGTTTTATTTTGTTCATTCACATATGAACTCTCGATCTTTTGGAGATTAACAATCTACTAAATATAAACGCAAAAAAACTAAAAAAATCATGTAAAATATCGTAAAAATATTTCGTTCATATATGAACACTCATTTTTTGAAAAAAACCGTTCACATGTGAACAATTCTAACTACGCGTTAATTCAGACAATTATTTTAATATTTCAGCTATATTTTTACTAGATTTTTAACATTTATAAGTTTTTACATGTCAATAGACATAATTGCATGTTAATTAACACTTTTTTCAATAGTTTTCGCAGTTTCGCAGAAAAAAGAGTTCTCGCATGAATCATCACTGTGCTCTTGGTAAGGGGGCTCTAGTCTCGGAAGTTTCCTAGCATTGGAGTTTGGTCATATATATATATATATATATATATATATATATATATATATATATATATATATATATATAATATATATATATATATATATATATATATATATATATATATATATATATATATATATATATATATATATAAATTATTTTTAGAGAGAGGGAGAGGGTATTGCTAAGGAAATAAAGAACAAGATGCTTTGCTTGTGTGTGCTTTCTTCTCAAGGGTAGTAATGTACTTTAACATGTACTATGACATATACATACAAATATACAATAAATAATTATTATTATTAGTAATTATACATTTACAAAGATGCAAAAGAAGACTTCAAAGTATTACATTTATAAACGATGTCAAGTCTAACCCTTATACTTTGTCGCAACATTAGAAAACCATTGTTGGGGTCTAAAACCCATCTCCCATATCGAAAAATAGAAAATTTCAACATTGCATATGAGCTATTTTCTTGCCATGTAATTTTACCATATAGACTTAATATTTAGCTTAACTTGGTGAAATCTAGCTAGGTTTAATAATGATATTGAAATGTTGGTGCTGCACAATTACTTAATACATGTGGTGAGTAAGAGATCTTCCCTATGAGTAAAATTCTCATTCAACGATAGTAGGTTATACCTTGTACAAGTAGTCCAAATCCGTATAACGAGAGGTTGTATCAAACACCCTTGATCACTGAAGGGGAGACCATGAAAGAAATACTAAATCCTCATAAACTTATAAATTATGCTACGTCCATATGACATGATGTTATTGGATTAAAAATAAATGGACGCATTTGATAATCAAATAAAATTAGAGCATGATTTGAAGTTACATGGATTTGACATTTCTCATCTTAATATCCATACCTCTAATCAAAACATTTCAAATCATAATGCAACAACTATTTATTAGTAATCAAGCACTTGACATCAATGTTGTAAAACAAGGATTCTAAGACTGAGTAATTTTTATATAGCTTACAATTTGGTTCAAACTTGGTTAACTCGGACAAAAAATTGTCCAACTTGTCAAAAATCGTTGTTTACATAGGTTTGAAGTATTTAAAGAATTATGTTAATGTTTCTAAACATACTTCTATGGTCATATATTGTTTAGGAATGGTTGTATGAACATGTCATACATATAATTTCGAAATTTACATATTAAAGTCCAATCTGAGTACTCCTCGAGTACTCTCCGCCTAGGCCGATTAAATATTGTTTAGCAATCGACAACAATAACATATAAGGATTAATTATGCAACTACATTCAATAAAACAAAATTGTTCTAAAAATGTATCATTTTTTTAATAGTATATGACGTTTAAATATTTATAGATAAAAGTCAAAAAGAGGTATTTCTTGGACAAGCCTCCAAGCAATAAAAAAGGCACACAAAAACCTTCTACTCTTCAAATCCACCACCACACTTTCTCTCTTACTCTTTCTTTATTGTATGCTTCTCTTTTTCTTTTTTTCTTTTCAGACCCATTGCCAATATGAGTGCATATTTCAGCTTTTTTTATTAGACAAATATACCCCTCTAACTTTTCTCAAGTATTCCAAGATGATATTATTCTACTTTTCTCTAACTTTGTAGCACAATTACCATCTACCTAGGACATCACCATGTTATTTGCACCAAATTAGGTTTATTGGAAGGTGCCTCTTAGCCCTTGGTTTACATTTGTATACCCACCAATCTCATCATGCAAGGGACATGTGCCTGGAAATTACCCATCCCTGGGAGAGCCTCAAACCCGAGACCTCCCACAGATAGGCAGCATGCTATAACCACTTGGGCAAGCTCATGCATATAAAAATACCATGTTACTCATGGTTTCTAAATAGGATATTGACCCGTTATTATCAAGGTCTAGATTATCACGTAAATGTTGGAATTTATCGTTAAACTAAATGTTTAAGTGTATCCGGACGAGTCTGTATTAGAACATTTAAACTCTAATTATTCAAAATCGATATCATATATATTTGTTTTGTAACTTTTTTCTTAATAAGATTCTCATTTTCCTGCCTTACTTTCCCTGGTCATTAACTATATAGCCAAATGAAGCTTTGGTTGCCAAATTTTCGAGGTCTTTATACTCTAAAGGGAAAAGCAGTTGTTTTGAACAAAGGAAAAGGGAGAATGAGACTGCCACAGTTGCAAACCTTTTCACTTTTCTTTATTTGGTTAAATGTCCAAAGTTTGTTACATAAGATTTACTTTCTATTGTCCCAATTTTAGCATTGGAAATTACACACATATATGTTATTCAATTCTATGCATTAAACTATAGATGATAAAATTAAACGATATATGTGCAATCGTTAACTTGTCAACTTTTCTTTTTCCGCATCTCATCGCTAACAAGCTTGATTATGTCAAGTGTATGTCATGAGATCTCGTCGATACATAATTATGATAATAAATAATGTAATTAGAAAGATATCCCTTTGTTTAAATGATCATTTGGTTGATGAACATATAATAATAAAAGACCCTCATTATTTAGATCATTGTAAGGATTGACTGTAGTCCCAAAATATGTCAAAATTAATTAGACATGTAAATTTTATGTAATCACCATGTTACTAAATAATACGTAATTATCACTTAAAACTCTACCTTTGCAAGGCGATGAACGACTTGGTGTTTAACAACTTACAAAAAATGTATACGGTCATTGCAGGGGAAATCATATCAACTTCTTTTATGTGGATTAAAATAGGAGCAAATTTTCATGTAATTTGGTCGATTGGGGTTGTTGTCTTTTTTCATTTTCTTTGTAAGTTTGTTTCTCCTTTGCACCCTCTTAGTTATTTGCTAAGTTGTGGTTGCTTTAATATATTTGCCGTTTCCCAAAAAAAAAAAAAAATCTACCTTTTATATCAGTCATCAAACGAACTTCCTTTTATTTGTTCCTATTAAAGGTTATTTCAAACAATAATATATCAACAAGACAACAAAATGTTTCCGTTTAATTAAACTTTATCTCAAAAACCAAATGTAAATTACTTCTTTCAAGAAAGAGTGGTATATAAACTTTGCATGTATAGTAGAATACAACATCATGAAAGAAAAGTAGGGATACCCCAAACCGGTTCCACCGGGTTTACTATTCGTCCTTTAAAAACCAACCCAAAATCAAACCCGGTTCGGTTTTGGGTCAAACCCGATATTGACACGACTAGGGATACCCAAGTAATTCACTTCAACTACCACCTAGCTTTGGCTACCTCTTTTCCTATATACTTCCATTTGAATGCTTTATTTAGTAGTAGTTGTTTATTTCTCATCAAATGTGTATTCAATTTCAAATCTTCTTTTCCATCCACTTTTCTTAAAACCCTCTCTCTCTCTCTCTCTCTCTCTCTCTCTCTCTCTCTCTCTCTCTCTCTCTCTCTCTCTCTCTCTCTCTCTCTCTCTCTCTCTCTCTCTCTCTCCTCTCCTCTCCTCTCCTTGTCTCTCTCTCTTCTTGGGGTGGTGCTCAAGATTTAGTCAATTGGCGTATGCAATTGGTTAATGGATATTGATCTCTTGTGGTCTTTTGGGGGTGGTGTCTTATTTTATTCCCAGAAACAATCAACTACTGCATGGCTAAATTGAGATCCTCTTCACAAGTCTTCCAATTCTCAAACCCTAATTCTTGTTCTTCACTTTTTAGTATTTCACTTTTGATCTTCATATTATTGATCACTCTTCATGATCAATCCTCTACTTCCATGGCTACTACATCGCTTCCAACTAAATCAACCACTTCTTCATCACATGATGAATCATCAGGATCATCAACAACCACCATGGATTTTCATCCAAAAAGAACCCATCGTCAATCACATTCAAAGTCCACAAGATCATTTGAAGCGGGTGCTCATGAAGTACCAAGTGGACCAAACCCTATTTCAAACCGGTAAGGATCTAGATCGATGGTTTGCTCGATGATCAAATGGATTGGTATACTTATGAAATAATTTTGAAAAAATTAAACGGTGGTGGCGGTAAAGATACAATCAGAAAGCTAGCCTTTTCGTAATGGTGTTATGAATGGTATATGATTATTTTTAGAGGTTTGTTTTGGTTCCACTTTCGTGTTTATTCATCTTCGTCATCTTCATCTTCATCTTCTAAGACGTTGTGTTTTATTTAGAGAAAAATGTATAGCAAGGACACTTTTTATATTTTCTATATATCTATGTATATGTACTCTCTTTTGCTATCTATATCTATATGTATGTTATATATATTTAAGAAGATGGTGAAGATGATGATACTAGCTAGTACTTCTTTTCTTCTTTTCTAGTTAAGTTTCTTGGAGAGGTGTGGAGTAGGGGTGTAATCAAATCAAGCTTTAATCAAATAATTTGAGCTCGAACTCGAGCTTGACTCGATTGAGTCAAGCTTTTATCAAGCTCAAGCCCAAACTCAAGCCAAAAAATAAGCTCGAAACCCTTAACAAGCCAAGCTCAAGCTTTATTAAGCTTGACTCGAGTTCTTATCAAGCTTTTTCAAGCTTTAATGTATATATGTTTTCATAACAAATTCTTATAAATAATTAGGGGTTAATTTATAAGGACTCAATTCGAAAATATGTGATTAAGTATTCTAGAAGGAGTTTTAAGTTTTACCTAACGATTGATATTCTCTAGTTCTTCATAGTTTTTTTCACTTTCCAATTCATTAGGCCTTCAGTCTCTTCTCCGATCATTGTATCTTATCTTTCTACCCTTTTTAGAAAAATTGTAGGTTAGGCGGAAAGTTATTGTTTGTACGTTTGAACGTTAATTAGTACTTTAGCTTGTGTTTGTTTCTAATATTGAACTTTGGTACGAGAATGTTATTGTTGGTTTTATTGATGGTGTTCAGTTATAATTTTTATTTGTTTTACATTATACATATGTTTATTGATAAGTTTGGACGTTTGGCTATTACATACAATGATTTTGTATACATTCAAGCTTTCAAGCCAAGCTCAAGCTTTGATTGAATCCACTCAAGTCAAGCTCAAGCCTAGATGATTAAAGCTTGACAAGCTATCAAGCCAAGCTCAAGCTTATTATTTTTCTTTCAAGCCAAATTCAAGCCTTGTCAAGCTTGAGCTCGGTTTGACTCGGTTACACCCCTAGTGTGGAGCCATTCATATATTTATATTTTTTAATTTATGTGATTGGTGTGTGTTTAATTACTAGTGTTTATTTATGGTTTTAATTTTGATAAATTTTCCATTTCAATGAATTTAAAGATTGTGATGGAATACTTGGCAACATGAATTCAATCATCTTTTTATTCTTTTATTCGTAGTGAGCAGCCGATCGGTTTACAATTATCTATAACTTATCTTTTACTATTACTCTAGTTTTCGAGAAACAAGTCGTAAGAAGAGTACTAGAGTTTTCTACGGTGAATGATGATAAGAAGATTATATAATCTTGAAAATTACTCTATTTTTCAAGAAACAAGTTATGAGGAAGATAGAAGATATTAGGGTTTTGTTGAGGTAATGGATAAAACAATTAATTTTGGTCTTTGTTTTTTATAGACTACACGCTTATTTTCTTGTAAAATCGAGATTTCAACAACTACGTGTTATAATCTAATCTTTAAAATTACTCTATTATTCAAAAACAAAAGGGAAGGTAGGATATTAGGGTTTTCTTGAAGTAAGAAATGATTAGAAGAGGATCTTAGGTAATTGAAGGAAAAGGGTAATGTTGGCAAGTTACGTCTAAATTTGTGGAGGACAAAGAGAGGGTATGAATTAAAGGGTATATTTTTCAAATATTGACTAATACCCTTTTTCCTTTTTGGTCTTCGCAAAACACACACAAAATCCAATAAAGCTTATTCACAAGCATACATAATCATCATGGCTACATGATTTGCTAATTACAATATATTTGATATGATGTGTCTTTAAATTATTGTGATAGTATAATTTCATCATTTCATTATTAACTAACATTTGAAAAGTATACTTATTAGGAATTTTATCCATAAAATCAATGGATTTATGAAATCTATCTATGGAGTGTTTGTTTCGGATTATATAACGGGTTTATGAGTTTATGTAAATTTTGATAAACTCATAAGTCCAATTTCTTTGGCTTATGAGTTTATCAACTTGAGCTTATGGATTATTTAAGTTCAAAAGCTCAAGTTGATAAGCTCATAAGCCGAAAAAATTGAGATTATAAGCTTATCAAAATTTACATAAGTTTATAAACTCGTTACATAAGCCGAAACAAACATCCTTGTATAGGGGTTTACTTACATTTGAACAAGAATTTAGGGTAGAAGTAAAATATTAAAACTCAAATATCTAACAATTCAATAGATTTTATAAAATGTATCTATATGTAGTTACATAAAAGTTGATTGATGTCTTTATTTTTAACATGTGCTTTACATTTACATAGTCAAAGCATAATTTGAGTGGTTTTTAAGCTTAAACTATTAAAAATGTATAATCTACCAATTTTGTCTTTATTGTTTTTAAATATTTTCTTTTTAATTGATTAAGATTTTATTTTGCATAAAAGGATCTATTCTTTTGTCTCATTTTATTTGTGGAGGTGATGTAAGTAAGACCATCTATTTAAAATATGCTCAAAATTATTAACTTATTAATCCTGGTTAAGGTTGGTTTTTGTTAACATTACTTTCTGTTAAACATAAATATGCAACTTTTATTTTGATTTATTTTAACAAACATAAGTTTTTCTCCGTATATATTGAGATTGATTTCGAGTAGTTAAGCATAATACGGGAGTATTACACAATATATCTATTAAATTTCGCTTAAGTGAAATTATGTAATCTTTAAGATAAAAAGATTGCCAGACTTTAAAAAAATTAAACTTGTGCTCATGTTATTGTAGTATTAGAAATTGTTATCAAGCTTATCTTTTTAGCAATATTTACCTAAGAAAACATACACGTTTCCATAATTTGACTACATTCGATATGAACATTAAAGATTAAAAAAAAGTTCACCTTTGAGTTGTAATTCATCTCGAGAGCTCATATTTTTTTAAATATGAGATCTCTCGATATTAGTTCAACGGCGAGTCACAGAATTGAATAAATTTATGCACTTTCTGATAAATTGGTTATAAATATATCAATCATAAAGATTAACTAGCTAGTACAATATGAATTTACAATCACGAGAATCTCATTAAAAGTACCGATCCAAATACCCCTTAATCTTTTTGCATTTGTTGTACTTGGATATTTCAAGATTCGTCAAATAACATCTCCATACGCTTTCTTGTTTCTTAATTTTCTTTTTCATGAGCGGCCATAATATTGAAATCGTGTAGTATTTTTATAAATTACAAGAGATCGACACATATAAAGACAATGAGAAACTAAACCCTAGCCCCGACTACGTAATGGGTTGAAACGGGGCAAACATTCTAACATTACGCAATATACGGTGTCAATACATTAATTCATATGTCACTGAATCTCATTCTTCTAAAACAAAATCGATCGAGATTTATCATGCTAACAATAAACGATGGAATATCGACATAAAACATTAAGGAGTCTTTCATTAAATTTATATTTATAATGTAATTTCCTAAATTTCATGAACTTTAGATGGGTTATTATCTTTTCGGGCTGGATAACAAATTTAAAAGTATTGGGCTTTGGTTAAATGTATTCACAAGGTCCAAATCCCTTTTTTCTTCTTATGGTTTAATCAAACCCTATAAGATACAATCGTATAAATTCATTAATTAAAAAGTTTATCAATTAATAGAAAGATACCCTATAAGATAGAGTCGTGTGAATTCATTAATCAAAAAGTTTATCAATTAATCGAGTATAAATTTGTTATATTAGAATATATATATATATATATATATATATATATATATATATATATATATATATATATATATATATAGGGACTGGTTCATGCGAGAACTCAAAATTCTGCGAGAACTCATTCTTAGCCACTCATTTATTTTCTTATATTAAATATTTTTTTTAATTAAAAAGGGTAAACTAGTAATTTACTAATTTTCAATTTTTTGTTTGGCTTTTTAATTTTTTAATTTTTTTCTTTCATCCTTTGCTTCAACATATTTTCGTAAAAAAATCTAATAAGTTTGATGTTAATTTATCAAGTGCAGTTGTCAAGAGTTATATTTTGAAATGTTCATCAATGAACAGATTGTCAATTTTGAGCTTAACGTATTTAGAAACGAACAATATAAAACTGAATAAAATTCAAATAAAAATAAGAACATCCTGGATTTTTTAATAGTAAAATACCAATAAATGAAATGAACAATATAAACAAGCATGAAGATTCTATTTTCTCGACCAACAAACCAACAATTAGATTTGTTCATATATGCACATATAGGTGTTCACAATTGAACAACTTAAATGATCATAACTTATCAATAAAGGCGAAGTCAATGTTTTCATATGAACATGTAGAAATTTGGTTCTTCTTCTTCATTAGAAACCATCAGGTGTACATTTGACTTTCTTCTTTATTAACAAAACTAAAAACAATGCTTCACCAAATTATAAACTTTGTCTTCTTGATAGATCTTAACATAAACCTGAAAAATTACGATCAACATGATTACAAACCTAAAAAGAATCTGAAAGAAACAAAAGACAGTGATAATGAGTTTATGTACAAATAAATGAAACAAATACCATTACGTTATGTTCATAAACGATCATAAATAAAATAATATATAATGGATTGTATTGATAAAGTGTCATCAAAAAAATTCTTCTTTTTAAGTAGTAAAAGTAATATACTACATATTACCGAACAACAATACATGAAAAGTATTTTTAAATACTAAAAGTGATACACTATGATATAATAAAGAACAATATGCAATAAAATAAAATAGAAACCTGTTCTCATTTACTCCATATGCAAAATCACAGTGAATCTTATGCCCACCAACATGTCACAATTACACATACACATACACACACGGACACATATCCAAACTCACACTTGCATAACACACACAATAATATCTCTATGAGGTACAGAATCGTCGTTTTTGTATAGAAAAAAAAGGATCTGTAGTTTTGGAAAAAGGAGCGGACGGTTTTAGGTTATAGAGATAGAAAAAAAAGGATCTGCAGTTTTGGAAAAAGGGGTGGAAGGTTTTAGGGTTATAGAGGAGAGAGATTATATTTAGGGATTATGCAAAATACCATTACTACCCTTTTAATTCTAATAAAATAATATCTATTCTTCTACTTATTTACGAAACTGTCATCACGAATTTTAGCCATTGATCAAATAATCAAAGGTTCAGATTGAGTTCTCGCAGTTCTCGCAGAATTTTGAGTTCTCGCATGAACCACTCAATATATATATATATATATATATATATATATATATATATATATATATATATATATATATATATATATATATATATATATATATATAGATTGGGGTTCAAAAGAGATCTATAATTTTCTAGAGGTCTAGAGATCAACTTTTTAGCCACAAGATTATATAAAATGATTGGCTGAGATTAAAAGTTGAGTTTAATGAAATCCATCTAAAACACACGGAGGGGCTTAATGGTAATTTTACATTTTGTTTTTTTGGTTCCACGCGCTTCTTTTTCTCATTCTTTACGAGTGTCGTTTCCCCTTTCTCTCTCATCCAAAATCACAATTATTTCTTATTCACCATTTTGAGTCCTTTTATTTTCATTTTCCTTTTCTCTTTCAAGAATCAAACGGTAAATTCTCAATTATTATTATATGCAATTTTTGATGTGTAAGTTTTTTGTTTGTGAAATAAAGCTTTTTAATTTTGAAATCTTGTGATTTTTCGATCTGTAATTGTTTGTTTCTTTTATTTAAATCGTTTCATAAGCTTTGATTTATGTTCTTATAATCTTCTTATTATTTTCAATTTGTGTTATATTATGTTGCTTATATTATTCCAATCTTGTTTTCAATAAATTTTTATATCTGATAATCACTTGTGATTTTGGTTTTTAGAGGTGTTAGTGTAGTTGTGATTTTGGTTTTTACATAGATTTTACAAAACTCCGGTTTCTCTAAATCTTTTTGTATCAAGAAACCGAGTTTTTTGTTTCTTGTGTCGTCTGCATCAAAACATGGGCTTTCTACAAAATTTTGGCTTTTTGGATAAGTGTTAGCCCTTATTGTTTTCGTTGTCATTTCGTTTGAGTACATTATAATGATAGTCGTTGTGGCTTCTTTTGACAGAAATTGCTACCACAAAAGTGTACTCGTCTTACCCTCGTCACAACTTGTTGTGGCCGCTTTTATATTTGGCAACACTTGTAAGACCATTTCGAAGCTATTGTGTTTGTTTTCATAATGCATCCGTTTGATGTTGGAGATCGTTGTTGCATTGATGGGGTTCAGGTACCGAATGTTCATTTTCTTTTATTTGTATGAAATTTATCCAAATTTAGTTTAGGTACCGAATGGTTGATTGTAGTTCTTATTACTTGGACATGTTTGTTTAATGGTCAAGATGTTGAAAGATCTAAAAAGCAACGAAAGTTTTGGATTATGTTACGTGGACAATCGTTCGTTCTTGGTTGGTTCAATCTTGTGGCTATTGAAGACTTTATTGTTAAAGATTTTGGCAACATCATTCCACGTCAGCAATTTCTTCGATAGAATTCAAGAATCAGTCTTTCTTCAGTATGTTCTTTTAACGCTTTCAGGGCCTCCACTTATGGATTCGTTACAGAATGTCGGGGCTTGTACGAGTACTAGTCAGCTGAGTTTTCAAGTGAAGAAAAACGGGAAAGAGGCAAAAACAAAAGATGTTATTGATGTAAGTAAACTTCATCAAATGAAACGAGAAAAAGTGTCTGCGTGGACTATGAAGATGTTGGTTGATATGATATCGAGTTCTGGGTTGTCGACTTTTTCGAATGAACTTGAAGAAAGTGCTTATGACAGACAACCTGAATCGGCAGATAAGGAGATTTCTAGTGAGATGGAAGCAATTGCTGCCGCTTATCACATTTTTAGAAATGTTGCTCAACATGGTTTTACGTAAGATTTTGCATCTATATGATCTTAAAAAAATTATGTTATACGTAAATTAATATGTTATGTTTTTATTATGTAGATACATCGAAGAACTGGATCTAAGGAGATTTATGATTAAGGAAGAAGTAGACATGGTGTTTCCATTGATCGATGTTTGTGATAAAGGTCAAATTGATCGGAAACTTTAACGGAATGGGTGGTAAGACTTTATGTCTATATGCTCTTCCTTGTGACTTTTATATGCTAATGTAACTCAGATTAAATGTTATGTAGTTAAGTACGAACAAAAAAGAGATGTGAATATTTATCTTACTGTTTTCACAGATTCCACGTGAGATGCTTTTACTGTTTTCACAAATTCCACGATAAGTCAAAAGTAGTGTTTTAGTGGCGGAATAATTGATGGTTGTCATTTTTATAAGCTTGTTACTTCTCACAGGTAAAGGTTTTCAATGGGCGTAAAGCTTAGCACCCGCTTTAAGTGACACGAAAACAGCCGTAAAGCAATTGGATAAGCTGGTTACCGTAGTCCTGGTTGTTATAATTGATAGTCGTGTGGCTTCTTTTGACAAAAATTGCTAACCACAAAAGTACTCGTCTTACTCTCGTCACAACTTGTTGTGGCCGCTTTTATATTTGGCAACACTTGTAAGACCATTTTCGAAGCTATTGTGTTTGTTTCATAATGCATCCGTTTGATGTTGGAGATCGTTGTTGTTGCATTGATGGGGTTCAGGTACCGAATGTCATTTTCTTTATTTGTCTTACTTATCCTGGTTAATGTTCTGATAATCATGCTCATATAAAGGTAGATATCACCTTAATCAAATTGTTTATTATCTATATACTACTACCTTATGTAGGAGTAACGAGTCGCATTTTGTGAACGGTCTACTAGCACAAATATGTGCCTCAAAAACCTGTATGTCTATATATGCAGCGGCAAAGCAAAAGTTGCCACTAAGAAGCATTTTTCTGTTTGCTACCATTCGTTTAGAAGCCTTTAGAGGCGCTTTTTTGGTTTTTAGTGGCACGTTTTGTATGCTACTAAGTGGCATTTTTTATAGTGGTAACTGATTGCTAATGGAATGACTCCTATCTTCAGGAATTATGGAACAACAACTTAGCTTAATGAATATAACAAATTGTAATGCCTCATATGGTCAAATTGCAATATTTTGGGACATGGAGAACTGTGGTGTTCCAAGTGATGTATGTCCAGAAGAGGTAGCGGGTAATATCAGAATGGCCTTAAAACTCCATCCAGTAAACTCGCCCCTGTTTGGATTTGTGTATCTTGAGCTCGGAAGGCTTCCTGAGAAATCTCCACAATGTGTGAATCTGAATGAGTCAGAGCATTCTTTTAATGCTTTGTGTGTGCTTAATTGTTGAACGAAAAGTGCTTGGATTATTAATCGTAGAGGCATTAATTCGTTTTGAACCGCTTCAACACAGACTTCATTTGATAGTTTTTGACAGTTGAGGTATTTGCATACTGTACTTTTTTCATCTTGCGTCAAATCTGTGTGCATCTGCAGTAAGTCGCAAACGTTCAAAGTTATTTAATAATTTTGCATTTGAAACAATGAAAGCATGAGAAACGAGCGGGGGAAATATATCTTTAAACGGACATAACTTCAAACCATGTGGAGATGCAACTCACGGGGGAGCGTATTACCTCATGTCGGGTTCTTGAAGTATCAGGGCTACTTACCTCACATGATTAAGTAGACTAAAAAGTTACTGCTTGTAAATAAAGTCTCTTTTGGTAGATGATGAT